>PVJS01057015.1:0-12177 GCA_004027185.1 Glis glis | reverse complement strand
GGCACAGTGAGAACCCAGGGCCTCAAGTGTGTCAACACGCTCACATTGCCAGGTGCTGCAGGAGCAGTAAGGAGTCACGTGTGACCAGCTCCTCTTCCAAAATGCCTTCGCAAATCACTGTGCCAGCGAAATGGAGACGCACTGTTGGAGAATAAGGTATCTTTCAAGATGTTACTTATTGCTGATAATGCTCCCTCACGTCCTCCTTTCACTGATGATCCTCATCCCAATATCCAAATGGTGTTTTTCCCTCCAAACACCACCTCCTTCATCCAGCCCAGGGATCAGGGAGTTCCTGCAGCTTCCAAGGCAGCCGAGGAGGACCTTTGCACAGGCAACTGTTGCAACTGAGGAAGACATTGACGCAGATCTGGGAGGGTTGCAACATCAGTGACTCTCAAGACCTTGCTTGGACATGGGGTGAGGTCACTGAGGACTGTATGAAGGGCATCTGGAGGAAGACGCTCCAGAGGTTCATTCTGGCCCAAAGGGATTCTCTAGGCATGAGGGGGCTGCAGAAATCCACAAGGCTGTGGTTGAGATGGAAACAAGTTCACCTTGGGTATGGGGAGGATGACACCGAGGGGGTCCTGGCCAAGGTTGCTGAGGACTTGACAAGGAGAAGTTGGTGGAACTGGAACAGGAACCACAGCTGATAAGGCAAGAGAGAAACTGCAGGAGAAGAAAGAAGAAGAACGCCAAGGAAGTTCAACAGAAGCTTTTGCAGACCTCAACAAGTTCCTTAAATAGTTTGAATCCATGGGCCCCAGTACCAAAAGGTTTTTATTAACAGGGAGAAATGTCATGATACATTATCACTTACAAGCAAATCTATGATGGGATAAAAAGCAAGCAAATTCCATGACCATATTTCTAAAAAGTAACAGCAGGTCAGGAAGAGCCTCGGGAAGTTCCTTCAGGAGGATTCCATGGTTTGTTATCATAGGAGATGACGGCTCCATGCCTAGTATTGTCTCAGAAGACATTCCAGTGGGACAGGATGGACAGATGGGAGACTGAAATTGATTATTTGATCCTGCATTTGCCTGGCCTAGGCTAACCTGTGTGCTTATGTCTTCATTTTGAATGAGAAGGTTCTAAAAGTAAAAACATAGAAATAAAAATGTAAAAAAAATAGAAAAACTTACAGAATAAGGATATAAAGAAAGAAAATCTTTTTGTATAGTTGTACCATGTGTTTGTGGTTTTAGCTAAGTATTATTACAGAAATCAAGTTAGAAAAAATTTAAAGTTCATGAAGTAAAAATTATAGTAATATAAGGTTAATTTGTTACTAAAGAAAGAAATTGTTTTTCCAAGTGTAGTCTAGTGTTTAGTGTCCGGCAGTGCACGCCACACTGTCCTGGGCCTTCGCATGCACCCTCCGCTCGCTCACTGACTCACCAAGGCAACCGCCAGCCTGTGAGCTCCACTCATGTACGTGTTCCACACAGGTGGACCATTTTTCATCATGTTTTTACTGTGCTTTGCCTGTGTTTATACACACAAACATCCATCATTGTACTCCAGTTGCCTAAGGTATTCAGTAGGGTAGCATGCCTGCAGGTTTGTAGCCTAGGAGCAATAGGCTATACCATATGGCCTAGGCAGGTAGTAGACTGTACCATCTAGGTTTGTGTAAGTACATTCATTGTTACCACAACAGTGAAATCACTTAACTCTGCATTTCTCAGACTGTGTCCCTGTCGTTAAGCAGCACATGATTGTGGAATCTTTACTCTATAAAAAATAGGTTTTTCACCAGATTTTCCTGAAAAGAAGCTCATATCAGAATAATGTTTTGCTAAGTGACCCACTCTCTGAATTGTATTCCTAGTGAAGAAGTAACTTTCTTGTGAGATTGACCTGTTACACTTTCTAACTTTTGAGCACCTTCCTGTTGGAGCAAGTGACAAACTTGACCTGTTCCTTCTCTAAGAGGTGTTGTAAGAAATAATGAAGGAGCCTGACACGGCATTTTTCTTTTTATTCTCCAAGTTGTGGTCCCTGGAACCACTCAGGGCAACAATATTTATAACTGAGTTGATTAAAAATTGCATCCTAGTTAACTGTAGAACTGATTCTTTAAAAGTCTGCCCATGTTGTATATTTTTATGCATTGGTAAATTTGTCATTTACATGGGCATCCTTAGTCATAGAATCAAATGTTTATGTTACATTAATTCCTTATTCTTCTTGTATCTGTAGCCATTGTGTATAACCTTGCTTAGATGAGATCATTAATATGAGTCCACATTTTTCAAGTTGTTTTGCCATGCTTATTAGCTTTCAAACGTACTCAGCAACTTTTAGTTGGACCTTAGAAGTTTGGGGTATTTTTCCATTCTTAGTAAGAATGGTAGATGAAGACAGATGTCAGTATATCATTTCTTCTTGATAAATGAAAGGCTTAACTATAGTGTTCATGTATTCCCTAGCTATGATACAATCTGTTTGAGTGCAAGAGTTTTCAAGTATCATTTGATTATTTTTCCATAGGACTTTTTTATTTGCTGCACATATTTAAAACAGAATTTCCTGAAAAGTTGGAAATGAGATTGCTAATAAAAATAGTGAGGACTTTATTTTTAAAATGGGCAAAATTATGTTTGGTACAAAATATTAAAAATATTTTAACTCCAGAAGAGCAAACTCTGTTGCCTGCACATATTTCTGTGTTCAAAGTTATTACTTTCAGCAAGGAACTTTCTTTTTAAACTATTGCATATATGCAAGGATTTTATAGTCAGCACCAGTAGATAGAAACAAGGCCCAAATCATCCCTGAAATGAATCTTCGGGGCAATCATGTTTGACTGACCAAGAATCATGATGCTCATTCCAAGTGACCCTCACTCCTGTGCTCCTACCCTGGAAGCCACCTCCCTGCAGATGAACCTGGCTTTTCATCTGTGTCCACAAAACCTGCCTGATGTCTGTCAGGTGTATGGTGCTGTTGGTGAGAGAGCGAGTGAGCGGACAAAGAGAAGAGGACAGAAACGAACCAAGACACTCAAGAAAAATCAAATGCCAATTCTTGTCATACCTATTTCCTACTTCTGTAAGCCACAATTCTAATCTTAAGGATCATTAGTTTTAATTAATCATGTCCTTATTTTGTTGTCATGTGGTCATATAAAAATTAAGGATCATTATTTGGAATGTGTGGGAATAATCATAAATTCACATCTTCTGAAGGAATCACTTTGGGGGCTTCTGATGTTATGTTTTGATTGGATCATTATTTATGCATTTGGCTGGTTGGTTACATGGTTCAGATGTGTGGCTCTCAGGGGGACCTGAATGTGCCTTTTAATTTTGTACCTGTGTGTCAGGACAGCACTCCTGAGGTTTTTGTTTTGTGGTACTGGGGAGAGAGCCCAGGGGCACTCTACCACTAAACTACATCCCCAGCCCTTTTTAGTTTTTTAATTTTGAAGCAGGGTCTTGCTAAGTTACCATACACTGACCTGGAACCTGTGATTCTCCTGTCTCAGCCTCCCAAGCACTGGGATTACAGGTCTGCACCATTATGCCTGGCTAGTACTCCTGAGTTTTGAATGGATGAAGGAAACCTTGTTTTTGCCCCTGAAGATTTCACAGTCAAGGAGTAATGCAGCTGGGCTCGGTGGCACATGCTTATAATTCCAGTACATGGGAAGCTGAGATAGGAGGATCACAAGTTGGAGGCCAGCCTCAGAAACTTAGTGAGACCGTGTCTTAAAAAAAAAAAAATAGAGGGGGTGCTTGGGGTATAGCTCAGTGGTAGAGCACCCCTGGGTTCGATCCCTAGTACTTAAGAAAAGAAGGGGTAATGGTGTATAAACAAATAATTGGTGCTTTGGAATGCTGTGATTCTATGAGCATGCAGGCAGAGTGCTGCAGCTGCATAACTTGCAGGTGCTCAGTGAGGGTGTAAGAGCAGTGGTTCAGCTGGCTCCAACAACAACCTGGAGCTTTCTATATGATGAGGGGTGGGGTAAGGTGAGTAGAGGAAGTGGTTTTGTGAAGTGCCATAGAATAGCTGGCTTGCATGGGGGAGTGAGGTTGCAGTGTCCCTCTAGTTGTGAGACATGGGAATAGATCATCATTCTGTGCGAGTTGTGAAGGGTGTTGTGCGCCAGGCAGTGTCTCACAGCAGTGGAAAACACGGTTCTGCACATGGACTCCTTGGGTTAGAAGCTCCTTGCTGTCACTGTCCCCTGCTTGCTCCTGGGTAAAACCTCATGTCTCTAAGACGCAGTTTCTTCTCTGAAATGGGGAAAATCCTAAGACTTTGCCATAGGATTTCTGTGAGGATTAGAATGTCCATTGTAAAGACTTAGCCTTAGGAAGCACATATGGCGTGCTCAGTGCACCAGCTGCTGTGTTTTGTTTTTTAATCAAAGGTAAATTCTAAATGTAACTTATAGGATCTGACAAAATTTGAAAGATAAGACTGCAGGAAGGACGGCGAAAAGAAAAGTCAGTTGTACTGAAGGAATGACATAGTAATATAGGTAAAAAAAAAAAATTCGCTAAAATTGTCTTCTTAAAATGTGTTGTTTGTTTCATTGGCCACTCGGGATGTTTCACCCCTAGTGCAGCAGCCTCCACAGATCAAATCATGTTCTTCCAAGTATTTCTTTTCAGGGCTTTTAACTAACACTGTCAAATGACTGCAGTTGCTAAAGCCAGTAAACTCACCAACCTGCTTTCAAAATGAAGGCTGTTCAAATCTCAGCTATTATAAAATTTTGAATGGTTATAATATTTATTTATTATGTACTCTGAAAGTTCTATTCTAGACCAAAGACCCCAGAGTAGCCATCCGTTTGTGTGTATTCACTATGTTAACCAGATCATACTGTTCCGCCCTTTCTACTTATCGTTAGAGTGCCCTTTATGGTGACTAGATAATAGAAAGTCAAAAACATCAGTGAATTTATTGTAAAGATTAGCAGGAAATAAAAAGATTCCATCTGTTTGAAATTGCTTTGGCCTTTGCTTTACATTGGTGTTTTGTTTATTGAATATAATTAGACCTAGCCTTAACCATGAGAAATTAAAGAAACTTTTAAAGAAGTGAAACACTGCAGCCCTTGCAACTCTCTTTTGTTGATATGCATGTGACTTCATAGATCTGTGTTCTGTGTATGAAACTGAGCTGAACAGCTGTATTTTTATTTTCATCAGTCATGACATTAGGGCTGCACAGTTTGCTTACTATTAAACATGATGTTGATGAATTTACTGCAGAAAAGTGTCAGGAGACCATCCTGTCTCCATCATGCAGGAACTACATTTGTAATTTAGGTGTGAAATTAAGTAAACATGCCCTTATCATTTTTGTAATGGATTAATTCTCCCTCCCCTTTTAACATTAATTTACAAATTTTATTTTGCTTATGAAACCTAAGACATTCTTGGTGACTTTGATTCCACCCAGTACTACCAATTTCATCTACATCTTTAAAAATTCTCTTTAGTGCCCCAGGTTCTGCAGAGCTGCACAGCCTTTATTGAGAGATATGGCATTGTGGACGGAATATATCGCCTCTCTGGAGTTGCCTCCAATATCCAGAGACTACGGTAACGATCCTCTGTGGCATTTTCTTTCTTATTCCTACATAACTCATTAAAAGGAAATTATTTCAGAACTGAGTAACTCACTTTGATAACTATAATTTTCAATAAGATAGTTGAGATAAAAAGGAAATACTATGCATATTATTCTCTCTGGGTATTTTTAAATGGCGTATCTTTATCTATAGTGTCAGAGAACCATGCACCTTAACCTCTTCAGTACTTCTGCTTCATTGCTTTAAAATGTTCAAAGATTTTAGCAAATTGAGTCTGAACCCATGGCAATCATGAGAGGTGAAATTTACATTATAATAGAATTATCCTTTGGTCCTAAATTAAAATCGATGGGAGCAAAACTTTTTCTAATCTCCTTTGACCCCAATTCTGTAGTATATGCTCAAGGATACGTGTGGTTCATATCCCACAACTCTTCAGTGTCTCATCTGAGGCAGAAATAGGGGTGTCCTCTTACACCAGCAGTAGAAATTTTATTTTGCTTATCTCTTGGGTTCTTGATACACTATTGTCATTTCTTTTTCACTGTGATGCATGGTAACCGCCCTTATTCTATAGAAATGTTATTACTTTGACCACAGAATTCATCTTTGTTTTCAGGAATACAAGCTTAGAAAATACTTGTTGATTCTTATACTAAAGAGTACGTCTTTAGTTTCAGACACAGTAAATCTCATATTCAGATTGTCCACACACAGCCGGGCGTGGTGGCGCACACCTGTAATCCCAGTACTTGGGAGGCTGAGACAGGAGGATTGCAGGTTCGAGACCAGCCTCGGCAACTTAGTGAGACTCACAGCAACCTAGTGAGACCCTGTTTCAAACCAAAAAAATAAAAAGGGCTGGGGGTGTATCTTGGAGGTAAAACACCCCTGGATTCAATCCCCAGTACCAACAAACAAACCAGATTGCCCGTATGCATTAGGCCTCTAGATAGATGATAAGTGGCTCATACCTGTGGTATGATTAGTAATAATTAATCTCCTGGAAAGTAAGCTTAATCTGCTTTAGTATTCTGAGCACAACTTGTATTTTACTCACTCTAACACTACCTATTTTACTTTCTGTTAAAATACGGTGTTAGCTAGGGATTGCTTTATACTGTTTCTGGCTTTCTTATCCTGTTTCAGTAAAACCTTCCTGAGCTATCCAACTTGTATCTGAGGAATTTCTATACCTAGTTATTCCTAGACCAGTTGCCACTCAACCAGGGAATTCTGGGATTGCCAAAATATTAGATATTCAAACCATCAGAAATTAGAAGTCCTGTTCTCAGATTGATGTGCTGTCAAGAGCTGCTCATTTGTATGTATTTCAGAGGTTATTGTTAATTTTAATATTAAAGCTATGCCCTTAATTTCCATGTAGAAAGATACTTGTCTTACGATAAGACATCCAGTTATTGCTGAAATCCAAATATAGCTTTTATGAAATATAATAATTGGAAGAAAATAGCAACTCACTGAGGTAAAGGTGAGGCCAGAGGTTATTTCCATTGTAATATTAAAGCTTTGTCCTTACTTTCCACATAGATATCTGCTGAATGATAGTACATCCAATTACTGGTGAAGTCCAAATATAATTTATATGAAATACAATAATTTGAAGAAAATAGCAATTCACCGAGGTAGAGGCAAACACTCTGGGCCATTGCTTGCTGCTTCTAAGTCATGTATTTGCTTTCTTTGGTAAAATAACTTTGTCTTCTTCTGCCTGGGTTAGCCATGAATTTGATTCTGAGCACGTCCCCGACCTGACGAAAGAGCCGTATGTTCAGGACATCCACTCCGTGGGCTCCCTCTGTAAGCTGTACTTCCGAGAGCTCCCCAATCCTCTGCTCACCTACCAGCTGTATGAGAAATTTTCTGTGAGTACCGGTCATGTTTGACTCAAGGTCTTTGTGGAGCCTGACTGTGTTTTTATGCACACATGTGAAGTTTGGTTTAGTCACATTTTAGAAATAGTTCCAAGAGTAATATGACTCCTTCAAAGAAAACCCCACTGATCGCTAGCTAGTTTGTGGCCGTTGCTGTTTCCACATTGTCATTCTTTTGGTTCCTCCTCTAATGCTGGTTACCATCTTGCTTTTTAAACATTGAGTAGAATTCAGAGGAGATCGTTTGCATTCAGGGTGGTATGGCTGTAGACCTGAGCAGTTCTCAGTGTTCATGTTGAGTGAAAACAGTGCCTCCTTTACAGCTTGTGTTTCCTCATCATTCAGCATCAAAGAGTAAAGTGTGTTAGTAGCAGAGTGAAAACCAAATTGTTAAGTGAAGAACTCTCATTTTTACCAACAAAACCTACCAGTTGATTTTGCATTCTGAACTATTACAGGATGCCGTTTCAGCAGCAACAGATGAAGAAAGGCTGATAAAAATTCATGATGTCATCCAGCAGCTCCCCCCGCCACACTACAGGTAAATCACATGTGGGTGAATGTCAGCCAGAGGCAGAAGTCAGTTGATTGTGAAAGTGTTTTTTTCTTTGGGCTTCTAACTATGTAAACTTCTTTGAAGTCCTAACTAATTAAAGTTCTACTTCTCCAGAAAGATTTGTATTCATATATACATATATAGTATACATATATATTATTCATATGTACATTCTTATTCACATATATACTTGTTTATTTGTTGTTATGTCCCCAGGTCCTAGCATAATGCTTAGCATCCAGTAGTATCATGCTGAATGAATGAAAGAATGAATGAATGAACAAATGAATGATGGACTAAATCTGGGGGTTTGTCTGCTTTTTAGGTCTTTTTTTAAATCAGCACTATATTCAGCACTAAATCAATACTAACATTTTTCATCAATACTAAAACCCAGCACATATATTTTAATCATACTCTCGATGCAAATGCAGGATAGCCATGAGTTAGAAGGCAACAGCATCAACTCACTGTCCCATCAGTGCTGTAGGAAAATTAAAGGGATCTAAGGACCTATTGAAGAGTGATTAAGACTCAAAAAATGATGATGAAGACCTTTTGTGACATAAGCTCAAAGATATGGAGGTATTTAGCCCTGTAAAGTAAGGCTGAGGGGACAAATCTGATTAATATACAGTTATTTAAAAGATATCTTTGAGGGAGAAAAAGACATTCTTTATTAACTCCTCAGTGAAAGAAACCTGGTGCTATCTAAGGAATATTGGCTTTGATAGGTCCTAGTTTGAATTTCCAAATCCACCACTTGCTACCTGTGTGATCTCTCTAAACATCAGTCTTCATATCTGTGAACAGAATTCTGATAATACCTTCTTAAGAGGAAGCCCTACTTGTATGTATATTGCACACTATATAATATAGTCTACTCTATAATATATATAATTCTTCATTGTATACTTCTTGCTATGTACTGTGTAATTCTAGCTTTTTCTACATAATTTATGCATGTCTCCTACTTTATATACTCTTGATAGAGACTTCCTAGCTAAGACTTTTGTATTTCTTGATTCCTTAAATGTTCTTGGAAAATGTGATTTTAAATGTTCTTTCATGTTTTCCTAATTTGCATATTTAATTTACATATATGCTGTTTCTGTTTTCTAATTTTGAATGTTACTATGAGGACCATCCATTTACATGGAATCTAGACTTTTTTTTAAGGATAAAGACCTGGAAACTAAAAGATATATTTTTATTCTCAATATAGAATAACCTCCAAATTGTGTTCCAGGAAGGTTTATGCAGTTGGCTCTCTCATCTTCTGAATATGAAAGTGCTCACCCTGGCTACAATTCTATATTAACTTTTTAAAACATCTTTATAATTATAAAGGTGAACAAAAGAGGCATCCTTAGTTGTTTTAATTTGCATTTCTTATAAAATACATTTCTGAGCTGAGTATGGTAGCACATGCCTATAATCCCAGTATTTGGGGAGGCTGACACAAGAGACTTGCAGGTTCAAGACCAGCCTCAGCAATTTAGTGAGACCCTGCTTCAAAGTAAAAATAATAAAATAGGACTGTAGCTCAGAGGTAGAGTCCTTGAATTCAGTCCCCTGTACCCCATGTACGCATACACAGACACAGAGATGGTAAAATACATTTCTGAAATCTTTTAATCTCCTCCCCCCATTGTTTTCCTTCTCCCTAGTAGGGGATGGGAACACTGTGCTGGTTGGACTGTTGTAAGGATTAAAGGACACTCCCTTTGAAAGCACAGTGCCGGTCTAGCCCATAGCATCTTCTCCTCTCAAGGCCATGTTAGGCCCATCTGGATCTTTGGAGCTCATATGTAGACCACAATTTAACTTTCATTACTGTTTCTAATAATGTCTTATGTTTCTCTCTCTCATTTATTGTCTTTAATAGTTTAAATCCCTGTACAGTTAGGTAGATACAATGAGATGTGGTAGCTGATAGGTCACGTGTGTGTGCACGCGTGTGTGTATGTGTTTTAACTTACATTCAAGCTCATCATGTTTTATTTCCAAAAAGACTCTGCTCAGTTATTTAACCTCAGTATATAAGGAATCGTTTAAATAGAGAAAAATTCAAATGGACAAGATAAATGATAATATTAGGATTTGAAATAGGCTCTTATTCTGAAAGCGGGTTGGTTGCTCAAATATTCTCCCCAGAATGTCTATTGGAATTTTTCTTTTAACTATTCTAGGCTCCTGGAACATTGATGTTTTACTTGCAAAGATGTTTTTAATCCTTTCCTGTTAGTTGTCTGCTGCAAGTAGAATATATCATTTGGTCGAAAAAATAGCTTTTGGAGGATTCACTTCTAATAATATTTAAATGTGGTAGGCAGCAAAAAAAAAATGTGTGTGGGTTGATATGGTCTCTTTTTTTTTTCTATTTTACCATTGAAAACTTGCATAACATTTTTGTGCTAATATGTTGTGTTTCATTTTCCAGAACACTGGAGTTCCTGATGAGGCACTTGTCTCTTCTAGCCGACTATTGTTCCATCACAAATATGCATGCAAAAAACCTAGCAATTGTCTGGGCTCCAAACCTGCTTAGGTAATTTGCACTTGATCTATGACCTTTAGTAGAATTAATTATTTTGGTTCTTTGTCTAAATTCATCAGTGTTCCACTTAGAAAAAAATATAAAAAGTAAAGCAAATTTTTCTTTCTATTAGAATCTCCCCCAAAAAAGGCAAATGAGGCTTAGCTAAGCACTCTAAGAGTATGATTTCCTCCTCTAATTTGTCTGTGATATACATGTCATTTGAAAGATGCGCCTTAAGTCTGCTATCTTGACAACTCTGATTGGAATGCTATTTACCCCGCAGATCAAAACAGATCGAATCTGCCTGCTTCAGTGGGACAGCCGCTTTCATGGAAGTGAGAATTCAGTCTGTGGTCGTTGAGTTCATCCTCAACCATGTAGACGTGCTCTTCAGCGGCAAAATCAGTGCAGTCATGCAGGAAGGGGCAGGTATGGCCCAGGTGGATCCTATTTGCCACCAGGAATGTGTATTTAAACTTGTAAAGGAGTGGAAATCTTTGCATAGCTCATCTCCATTTTTAAAAAATGTCATTGGTAGAAGACAGCTAATTTAGGTCTGTTTTCCAAAACATAAATTGACAAGTTATTTTGTGTATACACAATGAATACTACATATCAGATCTCATGTGATCTGAGTTCATGACACATTTAAAAAAAAAACTTGTCACACATTATTGATTTATTATATTAAGGTACAATGTGGAGCTGAGGAAGAAAAATTCTTTCCACAACTAAAATAATCTAAATTAACTAAGTATCTAAATTATCTAAAATTATACCTTTTCTGATGTCTTTTAGGAAAGGAAAATAAATTATTAAACAATTTCGTGTGTGTGTTACTGTCATCTGATTATGTCATCTATTCCTTTCAATATAAAGCACTAAGATTGCTAGGTGGGGTGGCGCACACTTGTAATCCCAGTACTTGGGAGGCTGAGACAGGAGGATCACAGGTTCATGGCCAACCTCAGCAACTTATGAGGCCCTCTGCAACTTAATGAGACCTTGTTTCAAAATAAAGAATAAAATAGGGCTGGGGGTATAGCTCAGAGGTAGAATGCCCCTGGGTTCAATCCCCACTACCACACACACACACACACACACACACACACACAAACAACACTGATAGGTGGGTAAACAGGCTGAAACGCACTTACATAGTTGACTATGTTGTTTCTTTTCTTTTGAAGCTTCTCTTTCAAGGCCCAAGTCCCTGCTGGTGTCCTCCCCATCCACCAAGCTGCTGACACTGGAGGAAGCCCAGGCACGAACACAGGCTCAGGTCAACTCGCCAATTGTGACTGAAAATAAGTATATTGAAGTAGGAGAAGGACCTGCTGCACTTCAGGGGAAATTTCATACCATAATTGAGTTCCCTCTGGAAAGGTAAAATCCACTAAATCCTATTTTAAAATATAATTTGTCTGTGTGTGTGTGTGTGTGTGTGTGTGTGTGTGTGTGTGTGTTACTGGGGATTGAACCCAGGGGCATTCTAAGTCTGAGGTAGACCCCCCGGTCCTATTTTACTTTTTTATTTTAAAACGGTGCCTCATTAAGTTGTCGAAGCTAGCCTTAAACCTGCTGCCTCCTGTCTCAGCCTCCCAAGTCCTGTGATTATAGGAGT
>PVJS01057014.1:0-12177 GCA_004027185.1 Glis glis | reverse complement strand
TTTTTTTTTTTTTTTTTTTTTGCTGCTGCTGGAGGTTGAACCCAGGGGCATTCTATCTCCAAGCTACACCCCCAGCCCTATTTTATTATTTTGAAACCAGGTCTCACTAAGTTGCAGATGGCCTCACTAAGTTGCTGAGGCTGGCCGCAAACCTGCGATTCTTCTGTTTCAGCCTCCCAGGTACTGGGATTTCAAGCGTGCTCCACCATGCCCGGCTGGGACCTAGGAAGTATTGTGTTTGTGGGTTCTTTCCTCTATAAAAATATTAAAATTATACTGTATAACTTCATTGATATAAAAGTGAATATAATTCATTATATGTTTATTATTATTATATTCGTTTTCTTCTGATTTAAAGGAAATTAAAATGAAAACATTTGTGTATACCCCTAAAATATTGTGGGCATTGGGCATTGTGCCTAAGCAATAAGTCAGACTGAATAATTACATTGTAAATAGTCTACAAATTTGTCAAATGTGTGAGGAGAGAAAATTGTGTATCCAGGAAAGAAGCAGGAGGCTAAAAGCTGAGATTATGCCAAAACAGGGAAAGGGTGGAAAAGTAGAGAGACACATAGTCTATACCAGGGAAACTGAGACAATGGAGTAGGGAAAAAGGAAAGGAGAATCATGCCAGAAATTTCAAGAAATCAAGGACTAGATAATTTTATCACTATGAATCTCACTATTATGTAAAGGAAGGGAGACATAGGGAAGGAAACAGACCAAATAATGTTATGTGCATATATGAATGCATCACTATAAATCTCACTACCATGTACTATTACAGTGAAGCAATAAACAATTTTTAAAAATCAAAAAATGTTTATGATTTAAAATGGTTGCTTCTTATTGCTGAGTTTTAAGAGTTCTTCATATATTTTAATCCAAGTCTTCTATCAGATATCTTTTTTGTAAATATTTTCTCCCTATCTGTGGCTTGTCTTTTTATTCCCTTAATGGTGTTTTTGGTGAGCAGTTTTTTATTTTGTTAAATGCAACCTATCAGATTTTTCTTTCATGAATTGTGCTTTTGGTGTTGTATCTAGAAACTTTTCATCTTACCCAAGGTCAGATAGAATTACACCTAGACTTCCTTTAAAAAACAAATTTCCTTGCCAAGCTATTCACATTGCTCAGCATAGATTCTGATGTATACTATTATTATCTCTATTCTTCTTCTTCTTTTTTTTTTTGTACTGGGGATTGAACCCAGGGACATTCTACCCCTCAACCACACCCCTCAGCCTGATTTTATTTTCATTTTGAAACAGAGTCTCACTAAATTGCTGAGAGTCTCCCTAAGTTACCATGTACTGCTGGCTAGTGATCCTCCTGTCTTAGCCTCTGAAGGATTGGAATTATAGGCATGAGCCACCATGCCTAGCTTTCCCTGTATTATTCTTTGAGAAGCATTAGAATAGAATTTTAAAACTTGGGCCTTATGATTAGGCAGCTGTCTCTTTAAGTTCTGACCCCACCACTTCACAGCAATATGAACTTTTGCAAATTCTTTCACCTCTATATAACTTTAATTTCCTTATCTTCAAAGTGTGTCTATGGTATCTACCAAATAGTGTTGAGAATTTTAAATGAAATAATGCGTGTAAAGCACTTAGTATAATGCCTGGTATATAGCATAACTATTAGTTCTGTGATTATGATTTTTATATATAAAATATAATCCTATAATCTTTAATTTCTTCTTAAAGTAATTGTGAATAACTTTTCTTTTATAAATAATAGTAAGCTGGGCATGGTGGCGTAAGCTTGTAATCCCAGAACTTGGGAGGCTAAGACAGGAGGATCAGGGTTCGAGGCCATCCCCAACAACTTATTGAGGACCTCAGCAACTTAGCAAGACCCTGTTCCAAAACAAAAAATAGAATATGGCTGGGAGTGTATCTCAGAGGTAGAATGCCCCTTGGTAATCCCCAGTACCTCCCAAAAGGGCTGTGGGTATAGCCACAGAGTTAGAATACCCTTGGGTTCAGTCCCCAGTACCACCAATAATAGTATCTAAACCTGCTGAATAAAATTTGATATTAAAATGCAGGTTTATTTGAAAGATGTTTGTTTCTATTTTATTTCATACTTTGAGTTAGATTTTACTTGTAAGAATTAAAGGATAAAACATATGCATTTGTATGCATGTATATATACACATGGGGAGAGAGGTTGACAGAAAGAGAGAGAAAAGGGAGACTGCTGATAAACTGTATATAGTGTCTGGTACAAGATAAAACTATTCTGCTTACTCCTTTTATACACAAAAATATAAAAACAGCCAGTATAAAATATTTCTCCTATGTTTTTATTTCCTCTAGTGGAGATGACTCCAATGGAACACTTTTTCGTGTGTGTGTGCCTGGTGCTGGGGATTAAACCCAGGGGCACTGTACCTCTGAACTATACCCCTAGCCCTTTTTATTTTGAAACAGTGTTTCCATAAGTTGCTAAGGCTGGCCTTCAACCTGTGATTCTCCTGTCTCAGCCTCTCAAGTTCTGGGATTACAGGTGTGTGTCACCTGTTCCCAGCTCTAATGAACTCTTAAGTGAATGTAGGAATTAGTGTTTCCAGTTCCTATGGACAGACCTCACTAAATATCTTGAACAAGGTAAATCTTCCTGGGCTTCAACTTTTGCTTGTAGAGTGTAAAAAATCACTTATTATTAATTATTAATGTAGTTTCCATTCATTGAATATTTTCATGAATCAGAAACTGCATTAAATACTTTACCTTCATTATCTTATTTAATAATTTTAATATCCTCTATTGGGAGCTGTTATTCTTATTCATATTTTGATGATGAGGAAATTGAGGTTCTAAGAAGTAAAGTCATTTTTCCAAAGGTCACATAGCTGGTGGACACCAGATTCTGAGTTGGAATCTAGGGATGTCTGATTCCAAAGCCAATTATCATACACCATGCTCAACTGCCTGTCATTGTTCAAGGAAAATGGGTATAACAAGTTACTGATACAGAACTGAGAATTGTAGAGTGGCATCTATAAAAGTAAAATAAGGCTAAAAGAAGACATTCTTCTTGGGTAATTGTCAGTAACAATAACTTAAGTTGCTGTTTCAGAATGTCTGTCCTTGGCCTATTGAAGGATTCTCCCAATAGTGTGTGCAATGTAACAGCCACCCATCATGGCTCATGATGATCCTCATTAGGCAAATGATCCAGGGCAGGAAGCAAAGATGATTCTATTTTATAGTTTGGAAATGTGTGTAATGTAGATTCGAGTCATTCTGAGGCATTTGTCTTTTTAAATACTCCAAATCTAACAACTGTAAATTTGATATAAAATTTTTAAAGTCAGCCATTTAATTTCCCAAAGTAAGTTGAATGTCAATGTTAAAATTGAAAATCATTGACATGTCACTTAAACCTCTGCATATGGGTTTTCTTTGCTGTCTAATTTGATGTTATATATTTCTTAGCACCATATTTATTTTTATATTTTTATTGGTACATTGCAATTATACATCATAATGAGATTCAAAGTGATACATTTCTCTCTACACACATCACTTGGTGTCTCTCCCTGTCTACCCTTCTCCCTCCTCCATATATGAACATAACATTATTTAATCTCTTTCTTCCTCAAGCCTCCTTTTCCCCTTCTTCATATCTCTCCCCATCCACTTCCATTATTCTATTGGTCTCTCTCCTCTATTATTTGAAGTCCCTTTTGTTTCCTGTTTTCTCTCTAGTTTCCACGTATGAGAACAAACTCATGTATGAGATTGCCTGATTTCACTTTGCATAATGTTCTCAAGTTCCATCCATTTTCCTGCAAATGACATAATGTTGCTCTTCTTTATGTCTGTGTAAAATGCCACTGTATGTACATCCCACATTTTATTTATCCATTCAGCTGTTGACTGATACCTAGGTTGGTTCCATAATTTGGCTATTGTGAATTGTGCTGCTATAAACATGGATCATAAAATATATAAACAGAATACTATGTGTCACTACAGTATTCTGACTTTGATTCTTTTGGAAAGACTCCAAGGAGTGGTATACTTGGGTCATGTGGTGGTTCCATTCCTCTTCTTTTGAGGAACCTCCAAACTGATCTCTATTAGTGGTTGTACTAATTTATAATCCCATCAAAGGTGCATAAGCATTTCTACTTCCCTGCATCCTTGTCAGCATTTATTATTGTTTGTATTCTTGATGTTTGTCATTCTAACTGGAGTTAGATGGAATCTCAGTGTAGTTTTGATTTACATTTCCCTGATTGGTAATGATGTTGAACCCTTTTTCAAATATTTGCCATTTATATTTCATCTTTAAGAAGTGTCTATTTAGTACAATTGCTCATTATTTCATTGGGTTATTTTGGTGTTACTTTTTCCATTTCTTTATATATTCTACATATCAGCATCCCCATGAACTTATCTTTGCAATTACTGGTTTATAA
Source organism: Glis glis (assembly GCA_004027185.1). Taxonomy (NCBI): domain Eukaryota; kingdom Metazoa; phylum Chordata; class Mammalia; order Rodentia; family Gliridae; genus Glis; species Glis glis. The sequence goes on along the minus strand of PVJS01057014.1, from coordinate 7,739 downwards.
CTTAAGTTTAGTTTCATGTAGAATTTGACAGATACAAATTTACTGTGCCTATTTTGAAATTAATCATAGTGCACCAGTTCTCAAAATTATCTATTCAGTGCTTGTTGCAGTTTAGATATAGAATGTCCCCTGGAAACGCTCATATATTGGCAATGCAAAAATGTTCAGAGGTGAAATAATTGAATCATGAGGGCTTTAATCTCATCAGTGGATAAATCCATTGATGGAACAATAATGTAAATGGATTTATTGGGTAGTAACATAGGCAGGTAGTGTATGGCTGGAAGAGGTAGGTCACTGGGGGTGTGGACTTGTCTACTGTATATGTTCTTCATACCATCCCTTCCATAAGGTAGTATCTGCATCTCTCCACACACTCTGTTGTCACCATGTATGCTTCGGATCCATCCCTATGAACTGCATCTTCTGAAACTGCAACCCCCAATAAATCTTTCTTCCTCTAAGTTTTGTGTGTCATGAATTTAGATCACAGTGGTGAGGATGCCGACTCAAATAGTAGTTACCTCACATTAGATTAGTACTCTTGAAGGTCTGTGATCATGAATTCTTCATCTCTGCATGGTATCTGGTAACCAAACTCAAGTCCTTTTCTTCAGTACCTCCTCGGAATTCAACAAATATGTGTTGAGATGAATGAATCCACAAGATGGGCATGAGAATATTTCATTTCACAGTCCCAAGATATTTCATTAGTATCAGCATTTTTTATATTCCAATTTTTGCCTATAAAGAATATGCCAAGCTGGTCATGATGGTGCACACCTGTAATCCCAGTACTTGGGAGGTTGAGAGAAGAGAACTGCAGGTTTGAAGACAGCCTCAGCAACTTTGCAAGGCTCTCAGCAACTTAGTGAGACCCTGTTTCCAAATAAAAAGTAAAGTAGGGCTGGGGGTGTAGCTTGGAGGTAGAATGCCCCTGGGTTCAATCCCCAGTACCACAAAAACAAAACAAAAGAATATGTACCAAGCCAGGCCTGGTGGTTCATGCCTGAAATCCCAGTACTTGTGAGGCAGAGACAGGAGGACCGCAGGTTCGAGGCCACCCTCCGCAACTTAGATCCTGTTTCAAAATAAAAAATAGAAAGGACAGGGGATGTAGCCTGGTGGTAGAATACAGCTGGGTTCAATCCCCAGTACAAAATAAATATATATAATTTGTATGTGTAAGTTAAAATAAATAAAATAAAAACTTGCAAATTTAAAAAATAGAAATTTATTTCAAACTTAAAAGAATATTCTGAATACACTCAAGATTGATATATGCATCTGATACAGTTTGTCTAACATAGATTCCAAATTGGAGTCCTGAGGAGCTATAGATTTCTTATTTGGATCACACAGAAATTTGCCATTATCAAAGTCAATACTCTTCTTTATATGACAATGGAATCTTTTTATGAATGATGCCTGTAAAGTGTGAGTAATTCTTACATTTTTTTCTACCCAAATCCCTTTTCATAAATTGTTCTTAGCTCTTTATTGGGTGTAATATGTAACCTGTGTTTCTTTTGATATCATGAGAATCTTCAGGAAGTAAAAGACATTTGAAAGCCTTCTCTGAAGCAACTTTTCCTGCTGTATCATAAACTGGCATTTGTCCTTTCTTATTGATTAATGAGGATTATTGATTTGTCTTGTTTATGACATGCTCCCTAGTGTTTGGATACTTTATCTTATCTATCCTTCAGATTTTATTTCCCCTACAGTTTTCTAAAGCTGTTAATTTTCTACAGGTGCTTTTATGATGTGCCTATTCCCAAGGACAGAGATGTTCAGATAAGATTTTGCAAAGCATAGAAAAAACTTTTACCTGTTTGCTCTCCTTGTGGGTAAGTGAAGGATTAATGGTGCAGTGAAAGAGAATAACTGAATTGTTGTTATGGATTGCTTAATAAAAGCAGATTTGTGCAGCAATTACATTTAATGTTAAATGATATTTACAATGTAATCATTTTGCTGTAGGCTGAATGAGAAGATATATGTGAATATGCAAAAAACTAAGTGCCACCGTATATGTGAGGCATCATAATGATCATCATTAAGCTATTTCCTATTCAAGTTAGTTTCAAAGGAATTACCACCGTTCTCTCTACCTCACCAGCCTGCCCAAAATTAATACAGGGCAGACTATAGATATTGAATTCCATTTTTAAGGTTTTTTAAAATTTTTCTTCAAGCATTACTTGGGTTGTGTCCTGTGTTATCTTTTCATTTCTATAAGAAGTATCTGAGATAAATCAACTCATAAAGAGGAAATGTTTATTTTGGCTCACAGTTTTTTGTTTTGTTGTGTTTTTGCAGTACTGGGGATTGAACCCAGGGGCATTCTAGTTCTGAGCTACACCCCCAGCCCTATTTTTTGTTCTTTATTTGGAAACAGGGTCTCACTAAGTTGTGGAGGGCCTCACTAGTAGCTAAGTCTGGCCACCAACCTGTGATCCTCCGGTCAACATCCCAAGTACTTGAATTACAAGCGTGCGCCACCACTCCCGCCTTTGGCTCACAGTTTTGGAGGCTTCAATCCATGGTCATTTGGCTTGTTGTTGTCAGGCCTGTGATAAACAGACTATCACAGTAGGGGCATTTGGTGGAGGAATCTGCTTACCTCATGGTGGCCAGGGAACAAAGAGAAAGAGGAAGAGGAGAGGGCATGATCCCAATATCGCCTTTAAGTAAACACCCTCAATGAACTCACTTTCTTTTCCTAGGCCCACCTTCTAAAGTTTCCTCCACCTCCTAGTAGTGGCACAGCCTGGAAACCAAGCTTGGAGCACATAGGTTTTGGGGGGGGGAATACAAGATCCAAACTTTAGCAGGTTCATCAAGTTTGTGTCAGTTACATGCTCCTACTAGTGCCTACTTTACTCCAAAATGAGGCTTAGGGTGCAGGCCCCTTCCCAAATGCTCATTTCAGCCGAATGTACTCATGCTCATGCTGACAGTACTACTCGAAGGACATATCACATTTTATATTGTCATGCTGGAGTGCTCTGACCTCTTTTCGGACCCTTCTTTTCCCAGTCATGTCATGTTTTATGAATCCCACTTTTCCTCTATGAGGCTGTCATCCAGATCAGCCCTTCTTGGTGGTAGTCATGAACAACTATAAGTTTTCTTCTCCTCCAAAGCTCTGGGAAACAACTCTCACTGTATCTATTCTGTCCTTGGGACCTCTCCTCACTCCCACATTCCAGTCTTCTCTTCTCCAAGCTTCATTTCCATAGTTCCTGTTAAATTTTTTCCCATGGAAATGTTTATGCCTTTCACCTATAGCATTCTGTTGTGAGGACTCTGTGTTCTCTAGTAATAGTGACTGCTGCCAGGTCAGAAAACCCCCATTCTACATGGTAGTACTGGTTTGTCAGATCCAAGTGCAAACCTTCATTGTTCTTTTTTTGGGGTGTGTGTGCATGTGTGTGTGTGTGTGTGTGTGTGTGGTGCATTGCTGGCAATTGAACCCAGGGGCATTCTACCTCTGAGCTACACCCCCAGCCCTTTTTTATTTTTTTGTTTTGAAACAGGGTCTTGTTTGGTTGCTGAGAGTCTCACTAAATTGTTGAGGCTGGCCTCGAACTTGCAATCTTCCTGTCTTAGCCTCCCAAGTACTGGGATTATAGGTGTGGGCCTGGATTCATTGAGTTCTTTTTTTATCAAATGTTTTTGTTTATTTTGCTCTTAAATTGGAAAGACAACAGTAGTCTTCTCATTTTGTCTCCTCTATTGTTAAATGTCTAAGGAGTCTCAGGGTAGTGAATATTGGAAAATACAATAATGAAAGTGAACCAGACCATATATTGAGAGCTTAATATGGACTAGTCATTTTATGTATCTTGTTTCATTTTACCATTATAACAACTCTTGGAGGCTATTATTGTTTCCTGACAGTGTGTTACATCAGATTCTCAATAAATATCTGTTGAATAAAAGAGTGAATGTGATTGGGCATGGTGGCACCTGCCTGAAATCCCAGTACTTGGGAGGCTGATATAGGAGGATCACAGGTTTGAGGTCAGCCTCAGCAACTTAGGCTCTCAGCAAGTTAGCAAGACCCTGTTTCCAAATAAAAAATTAAAGATCTGGAGGTATAGCTCGGATGTATAATGACCTTGTGTTCCATCTACAACACCACAAAAATTAAAAATAAAAAACAATGAATTGACATTCAAGAGATTAAATTAATTACCCAAGGTCCTACCGATCTTAGATGGCATTATGTTGGACACACAAGTCTCTAACTTAAAAAATATATATTGCCTTTATTCTCAGTATTTCTTCTAAAGAGTGACTACTTAGTATGTCACCTTCTTTATATTTATAAAATAATGAAGGGGAAATAATTATTTTAATGGTTGAAACGGGATTTAGATAAAATTTCACAGCTAAGTAGATTATTGAAACAATTGAAAAGGTAATTTATGAAAAACTTCACATAGGTAAGGTAAATTTGTTTTGTTAGATTTTATGCCTATTTCAGTTAATCACCTTGATTCCTTCTTTACTCTTCATGAGGAGATACAGGCTAATGAATTTATGTATCATATATTATATATATGCTGCTTTCAGTACTATCATGTGTTTAATTATCTTTTATGCTTGGTCGACTTTTCTCTGCTTTTAAGTGTTATACTGAATAATCTTTTTTAAGGAAGACTTTGAAAATTGATGGTCTCCTGGAACTTAGATACTAGACACTATGATATTTTATACTTTTTATTACCATAACCTTTTTATGATCTCTCATTTATTAATTTATTCATATACTTCATAAATATTCATTGAGCATCTACTGTATGTTAGGAAGATTCTATGCCCTAGATATACTCTGGCGAACAAGATAAACAAGGTATTGTCTTTACTTCTGGTTTCTCAGGACATTCTGTCATTTGAATTCAGTTCTCTTAAGTTCTGAGGAATATATAGCAAATACCCACATATTCTACATCATTTAATCCTTTCACTATTTTGGGAATATTGAGCACTCAGTTATTTGTTGAATTACATAATGATGTCATAGGAAAAATGCTAGAGTGTGAGTTAAGGCCTGGCTCTTGTGTTTAATACCCCTGTGCCTTTACACAAATCACTCATCTATATTAGCCTTCATTTCCTCATCTTGAAATAGGAACTGCCTCACTAACTCATTGAAGCTAGCTATGAAGATCAATGAGCTGATAGTGTATAAGTGCTTTGTAAGGCTTTAGATTCTGCAAGTTTATTTTATTCCTTTTATTACCATTGTTGAATGGAAAAGCACTGGAAAACTTATTTTCAACTTGAGAGAGGAATTAGTAGCAGACAATAGGGAATTAGGTTTTTCTAGTTGCTGTCTTTTGAATTATCTTCAATTTTTTGTCATATTTTTAATACGTTATCCTAATAATGACTGGTACTAAGAAGTTTAAACTGCAGGAATGTGACCATAGAAACTTATAGTATTTGAGACCCTTAAAAGTTGTAAAGGAGCTGGGTGTGATGACACACACTTGTAATCCCAGTACTTGGGAGGCTGAGACAGGAGTATTGTAGGTTCAAGGACAGCCTCAGCAAATTAATGAGACCCTGTGTGATAGTTAATCTAATTTGTCAACTTGACTGGATCATGACACACCCAAGATCATTTGACTTTGGGTGTGTAACAGCAGATTAAACAGAAAGTCCTGCCCTAAATGTAGGCAGCAGGGTTCTGATAGGTGCAGGACTTAGATAAAAGAAGGAGAAAGCCGCGTAGAGGGATGCGCGACTCTTTCTGAAGAAAACGCATCTGCTCTTGTCTGAGATTGTCGGCCTCCAACTTTGCCGTTCCTCTGAAGAGCTTCTTGATCTTCTGCTCTCGTCTGAGATCGTCGGCCTCCGGCCCTTGGAACTGAAACTTCACCATCGTTTCTCCAAAGAGCTCTTAGACTGCTTGACCAGCTACTGGTTCCTCTGACTCTCCACGTGCAGTCGGAACTTGGGACTACATTGTAAGCTGATCTGATAAATCCCCTTTTCCATATACTCATTCTGTGAATTCTGTTAGTCTAGTGAACCCTGACCAATACACCCTGTTTAAAAATAAAAAATAAAATAAGGCTGGGGTTTATTTCAGAGGTAGAATGCCCCTGGGTTCAATCCCTAGTACCAAAAAAGAAAATGTAGAGGAGCCGGGCACTGGGGCAAACATCTGTAATCCAGTACTTGGGAAGCTGAGACAGGAGGATCACAAGTTTGAGTCCAGCCTCAGCAACTACTTAGTACTTAGTGAGGCTGTCAGCAACTTAGCAAGACGTTATTTCAAAATAAAAATAAATTTAAAAGGGCTGAGGGTGTAGTACCTCAGAGGTAGAATGCCCCTGGATTCAATCCCTAGGACCAAAAAAAAAAAGGTTTTAGGAAATAGAAAACAAAAGGGACTTTGGATAATTGAGGAGAGTGACTAGTAGAATAAGGAATAAAGGTAGGGAAGAGGGGAGGGGAAAAGGAAGAACTGATGACAGAAACAGTTCAAATTATACTGTGCCAATATATAAAGGTATCATTACTAATCAAGCCATTATATATGGGGAGGGGTGGGTAGCAGAGTGGGACCTGAAGGACCTTTGTGCATGTTTGTATGACTTTGAGTTCCACTAAGATAAATAATTACAATGCACCAATAAAAGTATAACAATGTTATAGAGGTTATTGAAATAACTTAGTTTAGGGCTTTACTCTTGTCCATATACTTAATGAAATGCAGATAGAGGAGGAATATAAAATAAGAAAGGAATGACTTGAAGAATATAGCTAAGCACTTCAGAATTTCAACTAGTTTTTAGTGCATGTATTGAGGGAAATAAAGACATCTAGGTTTCATGGGCTTTCTTCTTGGAAAAGTTGCAAGCTTTAAGAATATTTTCCTTATTGTCATTTTAGAAACAAAGTTGCAATCCTATAAATTTTCTTAATGTTGTAAATACTGAATGGGCATAGTCTTTTCTTCTCTACTTGCATAGTTTAGGAGTAAGAAAATTTTGTATTGAACAATTTCTAACTATTTTAACAGGCTTTTGTGGGTCATTGACAAATAAGGAACATAAGACACAAACATTGTTGCAGGGACAGGGGAAAGAGGTTCAGAGTAAACACACCAGTAATGGTAATTTACCAAAGTTCTAAAAGATACAACATGGAAGAGTCCAAATGTCAGGCTGCTAGGAGTTTAGACACTTGGTTTAATAAATTATATTTGTAGAAGACCAAATAATGTTATGTGCACATATGTATGTATAACTATGAATCTCACTATTATGTCCAATTATAATGACCCAGTAAAAAGTTTGATAATAAAAATCATCTTGTTTGTATGGTTTTATGACAATTGTGTCACTTGCTCCTTTCATCAGTCCTATAAGGTGCCTAAAGCAGTAGATATGTTGTTTGTTAGTTATTTATACCCAACCAAATGTCCTTCTCCATTCTTCTGTTGTAGGAACCATTTGGGGGGGTGGAATATATTGCTTACCCCATCCATAAAGGGAGGCAAGATGCTATGATTGAATGTCTCACAAGAATCACATGGTTCTTCAATAGGAAAAATAAACACAGGAATAGCAATGTTTAGAGAAGGAGACAAATCGTTTTAAAGATGTTATTTGCGGGCCGGGCGTGGTGGCGCACGCTTGTAATCCCAGTACTTTGGGAGGCAGAGACCGGAGGATCCGGGTTCGCGGCCAGCCTCAGCTCTCTCTCTCTCTCTC
>PVJS01057013.1:0-12166 GCA_004027185.1 Glis glis | reverse complement strand
GAAACAGGGTCTCACTAAGTTGCAGAGGGCCTCACTAAGTAGCTGAGGCTGACCACGAACCTGCAATCCTCCAGTCTCAGCCTCCCAAGTACTGGGATTACAAGCATGCGCCACCACACCTGGCTGTATTTTTTATTTTGATCCAGGGTCTCGCTAAGTTGCCCAGGCTGGCCTTGAACTTGAGATCCTTCTGCCTCAGTCTCCTGAGTCCCTGAATTTTATTTCCCACCTGTCTATTTTATTCTTACTAAAAAGCTATTGAAATTGAAAACTGGAGCTTGCGTTCCTGAAAATATACTGACTGGCCACTTCTTTGTAGAGAAGGGTTCATTAATTATTGCAAATATCTTAGGACCTTTTCAGAACTTGGTGTTAGGATAGAACAGGTGGGAGGTAAGAAGACACCCTCAACTTACTGAGGCTGGCCACGAACCTGTGATCTTCCTCTCTCTGCCTCCCAAGTACTGGAATTACAAGTGTGTGCCACCTTGCCTGGCAGAAAGTAGTTTATATTCCCCACTTGAGGAAGAGGAGCCTGCAGGGTGGCATGTGCCTGCATCCCAGCTACTCTGAAGACTTGAGGCAGGAGGATCACTCAAGCTCATGAGTTTGGGACCAGTTGGAAACCTAAGTGAGTCCCCGTCTCTTAGAAAAAATGGGGAGGGACCAGGCGTGGTGGCACATGTTTGTAATCCCAGTACTTGGGAGGCTGAGACGGGAGGATCGCAGGTTTGCGGCCAGCCTCAGCTACTTAGCGAGGCCCTCCACAACTTAGTGAGACCCTGTTTCAAAATTAAAAAACAAAATCGGGCTGGGGGTGTAGCTCAGAGGTAGAATGTCCCTGGGTTCAATTCCCAGTATCACACACCAAAAAAAAAGGTTAAAAATGGCACACACCAAGCCGGGCGTGGTGGCCCACGCTTGTAATCCCAGTACTTGGGAGGCTGAGACAGGAGGATCCGGGTTCGCAGCCAGCCTCAGCTACTTAGTGAGGCCTCCGCAATTTAGTGAGACCCTGTTTCAAAATAAAGAATAAAAAATAGGGCTGGGGGTGTATCTCGGAGGTAGAATGCCCCTGGGTTCAATCCCCAGTACCACAAAAAAAAAAAAAAATAGGGCTAGGAATGTAGCTCAGAGGTAGAATGCTGCTAGGTTTAATACCCAGCATCATATACACCAAAAAAGACTAAAATAAATCACTAAAACCCTAGATTTACAAGTACTGGACATGTTAAAATCTTCAGAATTCTGTTAAAAATTAATTTCTAAATTTTAAGGAATCTGTAATTAATATATTATCTGTCAATGAATTTGCCCTGAAACAAGATGAACTGTTTTAAAGTCAAGTCTATAGACCTCCCTGAAGTTTAAAGGATTGTGCATCAGCCAGGGCAGGGCTGCACTCAGGCTTCAGGAGGGAGGTAGTTGATAATGGTGAACACTGGTGTGTGACAAGTGTTTGGAAGGAGAAGCTTTGCCATTGGGTGATTTAGTCCTTAGCTCTGCTTCTCCCTTGCAGACAGATATTTATTCCCCACCACCACCATATGGACTTTAGGTCTTATTTTTTCTTATCTGTGATATGGTTACTTCCTGCTTCCTAGTGTCACAGTATTGTGATGGAGGGAATTAAATTTTAAATGCTTTGAGCTTCTTGGAGGTAGATAATATTAAATATTTGATCCTTGTGCTAGCAAGGGAGAAGTCCCATGTAAATGTGCCTCCCATCAGTATTTTGAGCCTGTGAGTTGTGAAGTGCTGGAGTAGGTCCTAATAGGTCTAATAAGAGCCGGTCGCCACCAGAGAATATTTGTTCCTCCATTAAGTATAGATGAAGGAGATCTATGCTTTTTCAAAAAAGCTATAGTGATCTCTCCTGATAACAGCATTTGTTTGTGATTGTTTTGCTGACAAATCAAGTGTTTGGAAATAGCCCAGATCTGTAACATTCCTTCCATTCTCTGGGGACTTTCCCATTTCCTGTTTTTTCTCTCCTCGGATCTGATTTCACTCGTCTGCATCTGTGGGGTGATGTATTTTCCTGGTTGGACTGCCTCTTCTTTCCCTCTGTTCCTGACTTCACTTTACAGCCAGCTCCTCCTGGCACCTGTCCTCTTTTACCTTTCAGGATTTCTCAGACATTCTTACACTTATGGAATTGTTTGCTACAAGTTTCTTTTCTCTGTATGTATTTGCATTTTTTTCTAACTGGAATCCCATTTTTAATGTGTGGTTTGCACTTAACTGTCTTTGGTGTTTACAACACCTCCCAATTTAGATTCATCTGCAGATTTAGTGTCTAGTGAGCCAGTCTCTGACTTAGAATCAAAGTAACTGTTAGTCGGTAGAAATCCGAATCTAATTTTTTTCTTTCTAGTATAGTGGATAACCTGACAGTTGAATTAATTTTAGGCTGGACTTTATTAACTGTAAAAATATGACTTGTTTTTCATTAAATTTTAAATTACTAGTAGAATTAAATTAATTTTGTGTGTGTGTGTGTGTGTGTGTGTATGGCACTGGGGATTGAACCCAGAGGCATTCTATCTCCGAGCTACGCCTCCAGTCCTATTTCCTTTTTATTTTGAAACAGGTTCTCACTAAGTTGCTGAGGCTGGCTTCAAACCTGTGATCCTCCTGTCTCAGTCTTCCAAGTAATGGGATTACAAGCGTGCGCCACCACACCTGGCTAAATTATTAATTTTTTGATCATGCAAGATACTATTCCTGTAAGTCCTGGTATGTCTGAAGAATTGCTTTTCCTTTTCTTTTTCTTTTTTTTCTTCATGGTACTGGGGATTAAACCCAGAGGCATTCTACCTCCGAGCTACACCCCCAACCCTATTTTATATTTTATTTTGAAACAGGGTCTCATTAAGTTGCAGAGGGCCTCAGTAATTTGCTGAGGCTGGCCACAAACCTGTGATCTTCCTGTCTCAGCCTCCCAAGTACTGGGATTACAAACTTGCACCACCACACCCGGCCTTACTTTTATTTTGAAACAGGGTCTTGCTAGGTTGATGAGAGTCTCACTACTTGCTGAGACTGTCCTTGAACCTGCTATCCTCCTGTCTCAGCCTCCCAAGTACTGGGATTACAGGTGTGTACCACCATGCCCAGTTTTTTCTTTTTTTTTTATTTTTTTATTTTTATTTTTTTGTGGTACCGGGGATTGAACGCAGGGGCGTTCCACCTCCGCACTACGCCCCCAGCCCTATTTTTTATGCTTTATTTTGAAACCAGGTCTCACGAAGTTGCGGAGGGCCTCACTAAGGAGAGAGAGAGAGAGAGAGCGCGGGCGAGCGAGAGCTGAGGCTGGCCGTGAACCCTGATCCTCCGGTCTCCGCCTCCCAAAGTACTGGGATTACAAGCGTGCGCCACCACGCCTGGCCGGCTTTTTCTTTTAAGATTAACTTTTTTTTTTTTTTGGTACTAGGGATGGAACCCAGGGGCATTCTACCTCCGAGCTTCCCCCCCCAGCCCTATTTTTTTTATTCTTTATTTTGAAACGGGGTCTAAGTTGTGGAGGGCCTCACTAAATAGCTGAGGCTAGCCATGAGCCCAGATCCTCCTGTCTCAGCCTCCCAAGTACTGGGATTACAAGTGTACACCCCCAGGCCTGGTTTAAGATTAACTTCTTTTATTTATTTATTTATTTATTTATTTATTTATTTATGGAACTGCGGATTGAACCCAGGGGCATTCTACCTCCGAGCTACACCCCCAGCCCTATTTTATTCTTTTATTTTGAAACAGGGTCTCACTAAGTTGTGGAGGTCCTCACTAAGTAGCTGAGGCTAGCTGTGAACCTGCAATCCTCCTGTCTCAGCCTCCCAAATAGTGGGATTACAAATGTGTGCCACCACGCCCGGCTCTGTTTTTTTTTTTATCTTGTTTAATACCTGTTTTGGGTTTTTTTTCCTATATCTTTTTTTAATTTGTGACTTTCTACCATGCACAGAAGTATATAATGAACTCTCATGCATCTATCACCCATTCCCAGGAATGATTAATGTATGGCCAATTCTGCCCCATCTACACTTCCACCTCTTTCTCCTCTTCTGTGCTATTTTGAACCATCCTAGATATCATAGCATGTCATATACAAGTGTATCAGTAAATATCTACAAAGCATTATCGCTAAGCTTTTATAAAGCAGAACAACAGGTAGCACGATTATGCTATGTCACCCTAAGGGGCTTCAAGGAGATCTCTCCAGAGTTAGAGCGACCTATACTCATACCTGCCTGTGTGTGTGTGTGTGTGTGTGTGTGTGTGTGTGTGTGTGTGTGTGTTGCTGCAGATTGAACCCAGGAGTATTCTACCTCAGAGCTACACCCCCTGCCCTTTTTTTTTTTTTTTTTTTTTTTTTTGGAAACAGGGTCCTTCTAGGTTACTGGGAGCCCAGCTCCTTCCAGGTTCTTCACCCATCACAGAATATGAATATCTTTATTAGCAAGTAACAGGTAAAACTGGGCTTGGTAGTACATACCTGTTATCCCAGTACTTGGGAAGTTAAGAGGATCACAGTTTGGAGGCCAGCCTCAGCAATTTAGTGAGACCCTGAGCAACTTAGCAAGACCCTGTTTCAAAATGAAAAATTAGCCGGGTGTGGTGGCGCACGCTTGTAATCCCAGTACTTTGGGAGGCGGAGACTGGAGGATCCAGGTTCGGGGCCAGCCTCAGCTCTCTCTCTCTCTCTCTCTCTCTCTCTCTCTCTCTCTACCTAGTCAGGCCCTCCACAACTTTGTGAGACCCAGTTTCAAAATAAAGCATAAAAAATAGGGCCAGGGGTGTAGTGCGGAGGTAGAACGCCCCTGGGTTCAATCCCTGGTACCGCAAAAATAAATAAATAAATAGATAAATAAATAGATAAATAAATAAAATAGGGCTGGGTGTAGCTCAGAGGTAGATCAGCTTTGGATTCAATCCCCAGCATGAAGGAAGGACGGGAGGAGGGGATCTACGCATTCTAAATGCTGTCTGGAGAGCAAGAAGTGCCTTTGACCGTCAGCGTGGCGCTCCCTTCGGCAGCACATAGACTGAAATTAGATGGTCGGCCTGGTGAACACAGTTCTTTGGTCATGGATCACAGGACGTTTCTGCTGGTCTCTTCCTCCCCAGGATCTTCAGGTTGACATTGTCTCCTCTAACTAGATAATGTTTGGAATGTGCCCATGCTACAGGTTTCTTGAAATAGATCTCCCTTTGCTTTACCTCATCTGAAAGTGTATTGTGTAGGATAACAATATACTAATCAAAATGAGGCGATTTTCACACATGAGTGAATTTACAGAAACCGATTTGTAAATTTCTCAAAAATTTGGGAGTGACAGGCCTAGCAGGGGGGAAAAAGAGAACTGGAGAGTAAGTCTGATCATGGGGCTTTTAAATTTACAGCTACAATCTTTTTCTTTCCTTCCTTTTTGTCTTTCTACCTATCTTTATTCCTTCTACCTCAGTTATACTAAAAAGAAGCACAAAACAGTAATTCCTTAGTATCATTAGGTTTCCAGATTGCAAAACCCAATTATGTCAAAAAAATTTTTTTTTGGTACTGAAGATTGAACCCAGGGGCATTCTATCTCCAGGATACATCCCAGCCCTTTTTTTGAGACAGGGTCTCACAGAGTTGCTGAGGGTTTCACCAAGTTGCTGAGGATGGCCTCAAATCTGTGATCCTCATTTCTCAGCCTCTCAAGTACTGGGATTACAGGTGTGTATCACCACACCTGGTTGTCATAACTTTTTTTTTTTTGGTGCTGGGCATTGAACCTAGGGACATTTTACCTCTGAGCTACACCCCCAGCTATTTTTTTAACTTGGAAATGGTCTCACTAAGTTTCTGAGGCTGCCCACAAACCTGTGATCCTCCTGTCTCAGTCTCCCAAGTATTGGGATTATAAGCATGTGCTACAACACTTGACTTGTCATAACTTTTTTTGCAGTTTGTTTGAACCCAGACCAACATCAGGTCCTTGGCCACAGTTGATTGATGCAGCTTTATATTTTTTTTTTCGTTTTTTTGTATGTGGTAGTGGGGATTGAACCCAGGTGCATTCTACCTCTGGGCTACACCCACAGCCCTATTTTATATTTTTATTTTGTTTTTTTTTTTAATGTGGCCTTTTTGTTAAAATATATTCATTTATTGGTGCATTGTAATTATACATCTTGATACACATCAGGGTAGCAGCATCATACATGCACATATTGCTCATTTAGCCCTCCCTCAAATCCCACCCCATTCCTTCCCCCTTCCCTCCCTTTCGTGTTCCACATAGTGATTGAGTCTTATAAGTCTGTGTATATAGCTCATGCGCTATAGTGTGTATATTTTTATTTTGAAACAGGGTCTTGCTAAGTTGATAAGAGTCTCATTACTTGCTGAGACTGTTTTGAACCTGCGTTCCTCCTATCTCAGCCTCCCAAGTACTAAGATTACAGGCAAGCGTCATACACCTAGCTTATATTTTCTTCTTTTATCCTTTTATTTTTAAATTTTTATTTATTTATTTGTGGTACTGGGGATTGAACCCAGGGGCATTCTACCTCTGAGCTACATCCCCAACCCTACTTTTTATTCTTTATTTTGAAACAGGGTCTCACGAAGTTGCAGAGGGCCTCACTAAGTAGCTGAGGCTGGCTGCGAACCCAGATCCTCCAGTCTCAGCCTCCCAACTACTGGGATTGCAAGCGTGCGCCACCATGCCTGGCTTTATCTTTTTATTTTATTTATTTATTTTTGTTGTGTGTGGTACTGGGGATGGAACCCATGGGCCTTCTACCTCCTGGCTACACGTTCAGACCTATTTCATTTATTATTTGGAAACAGGGTCTCACTAAGTTGCTGAGAGCCTCACTAAATTGCTGAGGCTGGCTTTGAACCTGTGATCCTCCTATCTTATCCTCCCAAGTATTGGGATTAAAAGCATGTACCACCACGCCCAGCTACTTTCTTTTTTTATTTAAAGACCTTCTCCAACTTTTTATTTCTTGGAACTTGCTGGTTAAGCAATTGGGTCACTGTAGTTTTCCATAGTCTGCATTTTGTTAACATCCTGAGGGGTAATTTAATATGTTCCATCGCTCTTCATGTTTCTAGGAAATTGGTTGTTTGTATATATTTTAATGTAAAAATGAGATTATCCTGTACATGCTATTTTGTAATCTTTTCTTCACTTATGTATGTATATGATCTTCAAGTGCCATTAAATATTATTTTGCAACATTGTTCTTTTGTGTGTGTGTGTGTGTGTGTGTGTGTGTGTGTGTGTGTGTGTGTGTGTGGTGTGCTGGGGATTGAACCAAGGGGTATTCTGCCTTGGAGCTGTATTCCCAGCCTATTTTATTTTATTTTTTTATTTTCTTATTTATTAATTTATTTTTGTAGCACTGGGGATTGAACCCAGGAGCATTCTACCTCTGAGCTGCACCCCCAGCCCTATTTTTTATTCTTTATTTTGAAACAGGGTCTCACTAAGTTGTGGAAGGCCTCACTAAGTAGCAGAGGCTGGCCGCGAACCTGGATCCTATAGTCTCAGCCTCCCAAGTACTGGGATTACAAGCGTGCGCCACCACGCCCGGCTTCTATTTTATTTTTATTTGGTAACAGGGACTTGCCACATTGATGAGAGTCTCACTACTTGCTGAGACTGTCCTCGAACCTGTGATCCTCCTATCTCAGTCTCTCAAGTACTGGGATTACAGGCATGCGCCACCATGCCCAACTTTTTTTTTTTTGTGGTACTGGGGATTGAGCCCAGGTACATTCTACCTCTGAGCTATACTCTCAGCCCTATTTTATTTTTATTTTTTTAAATTTATACATTTTTATTATATTCAAAGATGGATCATGCTGAGACCAGAGGATCTGGGTTCATGGCTAGCCTCATCTATTTAGTGATGCCCTCCGCAACTTAGTGAGACCCTGTTTCAAAATAAAGAATAAAAAATAGGACTGGGGTTGTAGCTCCGAGGTAGAATACCCCTGGGTTCAATCCCCAGTTACGCAAAAATAAAGGGATCATGGCTTTATTCATTCTTTTATTTTTTGCGGTACCGGGGATTGAACGCAGGGGCGTTCTACCTCCGCGCTACACCCCCGGCCCTATTTTTTAATACTTTATTTTGAAACCAGGTCTCACGAAGTTGTGGAGAGCCTCACTAGGTAGAGAGAGAGAGAGACAGGGAGAGAGAGAGAGAGCTAAGGCTGGCCGTGAACCTAGATCCTCCAGTCTCCACCTCCCAAAGTACTGGGATTACAAGCGTGCGCCACCACGCCGGCTTATTTATTTATTTATTTATGTAATAATTTATTTTGCAGAACCTGCAATCCTCCTGTCTCAGCCTCCCAAGTACTGGGATTACAAGCGTGTGCCACCACGCTGGCTTATTTATTTATTTATTTATGTAATAATTTATTTTGCAGAACCTGCAATCCTCCTGTCTCAGCCTCCCAAGTACTGGGATTACAAGCGTGCGCCACCACGCCGGCTTATTTATTTATTTATTTATGTAATAATTTATTTTGCAGAACCTGCAATCCTCCTGTCTCAGCCTCCCAAGTACTGGGATTACAAGCGTGCGCCACCACGCCGGCTTATTTATTTATTTATTTATGTAATAATTTATTTTGCAGAACCTGCAATCCTCCTGTCTCAGCCTCCCAAGTACTGGGATTACAAGCGTGTGCCACCACTCCCGGCTTCTGGCTTATTTTTTATTTTGAAATCGGGTTTCATGAAGTTGCTTAGGCTGGCTGCGAACCTACGATCCTCCTGTCTCAGCCTCCCAAGTACGGGGATTACAAGTGTGTGCCACCATGCCTGGCACAACGCTGTTCTTAATCCTCAACATTTCAACACCTTAATGTTGAACTTTAAGTTTGTTTTTAATCTTTCTCTATGAAAAACAACACAGCTGTGAACATCTTTTTAACTAAATAATTATTTTAATACTAGGAATGGTGATAAAGTACCCAGTCGCTACAGGATATTTTGGTTAACGAACAAATTTTGTGCTTTCAAATGCCATGAAGGTATTTGATGACTTGAGTTTCCCTGACTCTTTTAAGGCAAAATGGGCATATCAAGTTTTTGACCAAAGGAGATAATAATGCTGTTGATGACCGAGGCCTCTATAAACAAGGACAACATTGGCTAGAGAAAAAAGATGTCGTGGGCAGAGCCAGGGGGTAAGTATTATCTTGAGCTTTTTATATTACTCGAAACATGGCCCTCTCAATCTTATTATCTGATCATTCACAATTAAACACATGGCAAGTTTGGTCCTGGTTTCACCAAATCACCTTTGTGTCCTCTAAAAAGTGAGCTCCTTAAAATACACCTAAATCTTCGGGTGTACTACTGTAGAGGGAATGAGCTGGGGTACAATGGAAGAATAGAATACTAGTAGTGAGATAGTGATTTCAGTGTGACAATTTTAAAAATTCATTTGTTTATTCAGTTCACTCAGGACATGTTATTGGGCACTTTCATGTGCTCTCATGTCTGTACTTGGCCAAGAGATGAGGATCCAGAGCAGGGTTAATTTTACTTCATGAAACTTAATTTCTTAGGGAATTACTGAGTCAGCAACTTCAAGTGTTCATCTAAATTAATTTTATCATATTAATTTATTTCATACTGTTTTATGTCTAGTCTTGAATTTGATGAGGTTAAATTTAAAAATTAAGCCTGTTTATTTCAGATTTTATCAGGTGAACAGATCAGTGGAGGACAGGAATT
Source organism: Glis glis (assembly GCA_004027185.1). Lineage (NCBI taxonomy): Eukaryota > Metazoa > Chordata > Mammalia > Rodentia > Gliridae > Glis > Glis glis. Next base: position 2,417 of record PVJS01057013.1, on the reverse strand, counting down.
GTACGTTGCTGGTATAAGGAAGTATGGAATTATTACTACCTTAATGTTATTAATAGTATTAACAATAACTCACCTTTGCTAGAACTTACTAGTTACCAGAGACTCATTGTAAATGCTTTATAAGTATTACCTCATTTTAACCTCACAACAACCCTAATATTCCCATTCTACAGATGAGGAAACACAGACAAGTTAGGTTACTTATCTGTGATCACACTGTTGGTATAAGTAGTTGGAGGCTCCATAGCCCACTCTCTTAACCATCACACCAAAATTACTGGCATAACATTTCTGAAATGGGCCATCGCTGGTTCTCACTATTTGGATGCCTCATGGCACTCTGCTATCGGAACTTCTGGTTCTTCTGACCTAGCAGCAGGCCATACATGGAGAAATTCTGTGTTGTACAGAAGGAAGTGCAAATGGCTAAGTAAAAATTGCCTCAGTTACACATGAGAGATGCTCACTTTGGAGTCAAAGAGATTGGATTACAACAAGTACCATCATGTTTTGCCCCCTGCAGAGCTGGTGTGTGTGTATGTGTGTGTTTGCGTGTAGAGCTAAACGTAATCCAAATCAGTCCCTGTGTCCCTCAGTTTTGTTTTCATTTTGTGGTGCTGGGGATTGAATCCAAGGGCATTCTACTTCCAAACTATACTCCTAGCCCTATTTTATTTTTTTGAAACAGAGTCTTGCTAGGTTGATAAGAGTCTCACTGCTTGCTGAGACTATCCTCTAACCTGCGATCCTCCTGTCTCAGCCTCCCAAGTACTGGGATTACAAACGTGCACCACCACACCTGGCTCTCCCTCAGTTTTGAAGATATCCCTAATGTGGTTATTTGGACTTATGTATAGATACATGTAGAAACATAAGGAAATAAAAGTCATCAAAAATCAAAGTCATTTCACTGTCCTCTTCTACCTTACTTTTAGCCTTTTTGTTTATTTTCTTTTAGCTTTTATGTATAAAGACGCAGGTAGATGCCTTCGCAGTGGCACACACCTGTAATCCCAGTATTTGGGAGGCTGATACAGGAGGATTGCAGGTTTGAGGCCACCCTCAGCAACTTAGTGAGACCCAGTTTCAAAATAAATAGAAATAGGGCTGGGGGTGTAGCTTGGAGGTAGAATGCCTCTGTGTTCAACCCCCAGTAAAAACATATACATACACACACACACACACACACACACACACACACACACACACGATGCAGGTAGTAATAAATACATGATTCTAGATACATAAACATATTTTGTACATGGGGAAAAACACTATTTTATAACCTTCATCACCTAAATATTGTGAGTATATTCACAAATCAATACATTTCTCTCCATATCATCATTTGCCAAGCATTCTATATGAATAGATCATACTATTAGTCTATTGTTAGATACTCTGGTTATTTTTAGGGTTTTGTTTTGTTTTGTTGTAATACTGGGGATTGAACCCAAAGGCATTCTACCTCTGAGCTATATATACCCCCAGTCCTATATTATTGTTTATTTTGAAACAGTGTCTCACTAAGTTGCAGAGGACCTCATGTTGCTGAGTCTGGCCGTGAACTTGCAATCCTCCTGTCTCAGCCTCCCAAATACTGAAATTACAAGTGAGCGCCACCATGCTCAGCTAGGGGTTTTGTGTTTGTTTGTTTTGAGATGGGGTTTTGCTTTGTTGCCTAGGCTGGTCTTGAACTTCTGGGCTCAAGTGCCCCTCCCACATCTTTTTTTTTTTTTTTTTTTTTTTTTTTTGCAGTACCGGGGATTGAACCCAGGGGCGTTTTACCTCTGTGCTACACCCCCAGCCCCTGTTTTTTATACTTTATTTTGAAACTGGGTCTCACGAAGTTGCGGAGAGCCTCACTAAGTAGAAAGAGAGGACAGGGAGAGAGAAAGAGCTGAGGCTGGCTGCGAACCCAGATCCTCTGGTCTCCGCCTCCCAAAGTACTGGGATTACAGGCGTGTGCCACCACGCCCGGCCCCTCCCACCTCTTGTTTCTATTTTTTTTTATTGTGAACAAAGTTAGGGTGAATATCTTTGTTACATACATTTCAGTGCCTCTGTCCAATCAAGTCTTCATAGTAAATTCCAAGAAGTAGAATTTCAGGGTGAAATAAATATGTATGTTAAGGTTTTTGACAAATTTTGCCATACTGTTTTAAGTTTTTACTGCCATACTGTTTTGTTTGTTTGTTTGTTGGTGGTACTGGGGATAGTACCAGGGGCATTCTACCTGCCAGCTATACCCCCAGCCCTCTGTTATCTTTTATTTGAAAACAGGATCTCACTAAGTTGCTGAGGCTAACCTCGAACCTGCGATCCTCTTCTCTCAGCCTCCCAAGTACTGAGAATACAGGCGTGTGTTACTACGCCCAGCCTTTGGCTTTTTTTTTTTTTTTTTTTTTTTTTTTTTT
>PVJS01057012.1:0-12179 GCA_004027185.1 Glis glis | reverse complement strand
CGAACCCGGATCCTCCGGTCTCCACCTCCCAAAGTACTGGGATTACAAGCGTGCGCCACCACGCCCGGCTGCACAGGTTAGTTTTCATATCTATCCTAAGGATGCTTGGTTAACATTTGATGTATTCTAATTAGGATTACACACTACACAATGTTTAGTTAGCCTTTGAAAGAATAATCAAGAGTCCACACTCCAAGAACTACAACTCCCAACCCTCTTGCTGGCTTGGCCATCACTGGGTTTTATAATTAGCAGGAGAAATGGTGTTTCATTGGGGGAATGAGCTCAGGATTGGCAGAAAGGCACATCAGCACCTCTGCCTTTGCTGGGCAGAGGGAGGGTCTAAAAGAAAGAAAATTACAGCCTTGAGAAAGGTCACCCAAGCACCACCAGATTTTACACTCAGACTCAAAATGAGGCTGTCACCTAATTACTTTCCTGAAGAGTGAAGCTGAACATGTTCACTTCTGCCTCCAGGGAACCTCTTGCTTAAGGTTGTCACAATGCCTTAAAAGGACAGAGAGGCAAGACTTTATCAGGTTTAAAAAAAGATTTTTCTTTTGCCATTTTCTAAAAACCGGTTTCTCGTTCACCTGCTCATAAGGGTTTGTATATCTGGGAATTTGATTTGAGGCTTGCCTTTGGAAGCATGCTACCTGATAACAAGGATGTCAAGAAGGAGACCCCGGATCCTTCATTTATCTCAAACTAATAAAACTTCTGGTAAAAATAAGAAAATATAAAACAAATAAAAAAACTATCAGTTGGGAAATAAAATTATTTCATAGCAGAGGCTAAGGAGAGGACTGAAAATAAGAAAGAAACGAGGTAGCAGATATCATTTGAATTAGTGAAGCAGCTAAATAACTGGGTATTGTCAACTGGAGGTGTAAATTACCTGTGCAGCAAAGGATTAACGTTACCCAGAGACAGGTTCCGTTCCTTCAAGGTAACCTCTAAGTCCTTGAAATGTCCTGCCTCATAAGAGTGTCTTTGTTTACCTGGGTACCTTGGGCCTTACTAAAAATATGGTTTATGGGGAGGGGACTTCATACTCCCCAGCATCATCTCAACTTTTGGAGGGGCTAGAAAGTAAAGTTAGCCACACTGACCATGCCAATGTGACTCAGCCTCAATAAAACCCAAGACACCAAGGGTTGGATGAGCATCTCCCCTACCCCCGTTGTCAATACTCTGTACATATCCTTAAAAATCATTAAAAGGACAAATGGGCTCTGGGCATACAACTCCACTGAGAGAGGATAGCTGGAATCTCCATGCTAACAACTCTCTTGGACCTTGCCCCCTGCCCCTCTCCCTTGTCCAATTTTAATCTGTATACTTTTGCTGTAATAAGCCATACCCATGAGTATAATATACTCCTTTGAGTTCTGAGTCCATCTAAAAATTATTGAACCTGGGGGTTATCTTGGGAACCTGTAACTTACAGCTGGTATCAGAAGTGTGGGTGGCCTTGGGGACTCTCAAATATGGTTTATGTTAGAAGTGAGAATGGTATTAGGGACTCCAAACTCTGTGGTACCCAAATAAGAAATCATTTTATTGCTCCAGAAATCAAAATGGGATGAAAGGTCTCAGAGTAGAGAGGGAGAAACAGGATGCTAAGCTGACCACATCTTCCTCTGTAGCAACCAGAATCTGACAGAAGGGTCTAAAGACTAAAGGAATGAGGAAAGACAGAAGAAACAAAAGTACTGGATACTGTGAAATGGTATGTTCAGGTCGCTTTAATTGTAGATAGATGGAATCTTGAATTTCCTGCACATTTAGGGAACTCAAAGTATTCCTGGGAGCAAAAGCATAAGGGGTGGTCAGAACATAGACAGCTGCCAGATCTTAAGACTTGGGGTCCTGGGCAGGGACGGCTCCCCTCTGCACCCCACGAGATGGCAGCGTGCAGTTAAGCTCAGAGACACACGGAGGAGGGGAAAGGAACTGGCTTTCAGCCAATCTGAGGACTTGGAAGCTGGCTTTGTCCCCATGCCTCGAACAGCCATGCCGTCAAGTACATACTTCATGTACCAGCAAAACAGAAGGACAAGCCACAAGGGAAAGCAGGAGCCCCAGGGGCCTCAGCATGGTCAAGGTGTACATTTCAAAGTACGAGATGTTTAGGAAACATGATGTTTCCAACATCCTAGAGGTGAGAGTTATATAAAAACCCCCCAAACAAAACATAAATTTATTTCCCTGTCAGGACATTCTGTTTTCCTCTCAGCGGCTTATGTGTACTGCACACACCAGCTGAGGAAGGACAGGTATATGGGTTTCAGTAACCTGTTTTCTTGAAAGTTGAGAAGGGAGCCATATGCAGAGTGGCATCTGTTGCAGGCTCTGCAGCCTGCTCCCAGTGATGTCACTGTGCTTCTGTTTGCAGGGACAATTCCTTTGGCTGGGATGTGGCTCGATGGTAGAGCACTTGCCTAGCATGCACTAGACCCTGGGTTTGATCCCCAGCACCACCAATGAATGAATGAATGAATGAATAAACGAACAAATGAAAGGGCAGTTCCTCTGAAATGAGAGCCTGCCAGATCAAGCTCCAATTCTCTTCCATTTTAGAACCCACAAGGCAGGGGCCCTAGCACACTGTGAATACATAAGTACTATGTGCTCCAAAGCCAAGAACAAATTGGAGAGGAATTATCGTTGTTTGGGCCCATCTGGGTGTCTGCTCTCCGCAGGGACTTTTAGAAGACCCAAAGAGGCTATCGTGTTCCTGCTTGGTTCTCACATCTGCTTTGTCTCCAGCCTTCCCACCTCGCCAACTTGTCAATCCATTCAATAAGCCTTTTTAAAGTCATGAGTGAGCCCCTTGTGAAAATCCATTTTTTTTTGCAATGTCCCAAATTTACAAGTCAGAGAAGGTAGGGTTTTGTTTCATTAAAGAAGCAAAGCTCTGCAATTTCGGGATCTGAAGATCTTCCCCCAGGTCAGGTGGTTCCTTGTCATCTGACAAACTGGGAATGTTCTAAGTGCTTTTCACACAATGAGAAAGCAGACAAACAAGATGTGCCTGGGCTTAGGTAGGACTCACCATGCTATATGAATCCGTCAAATGCCCTTGATTTTAAGTAGCTTTACTTAGTTTAGCAATGACTCATTTACCATGCATGTTTTTAGAAAATATGTTTTCTTGGGTTCTTGATACCTACTCTAGTCCATTTCTCCCTCTCTTTCTCTCTCTCTCTCTCTCTCTCTCTCTCTCCCCCCCCCCTTATTGTGATACCTGCCCTTCCAAAAGCTTACAAAGAAAACCAAATATATTTCGTCATCCTAAATCACAGCTGAATTCTATCCTATATCAGGAATTCCAAATATAATCAGAGTAAATCTAAGTAGGAAAGAGATTGATATCCATCCATCCTATAACATTCTCAAATTAAAAATATTGATCACTGATGATAAAATGGTACAAAAGACTGTTGTGGTCTCAGCCCTCATTTAACTTAGCATTTGATGGTGAAAGTAGAAATATAATAAGGTAGTCATAACCAGTGTGATGTTAGGCTTTGAGGAGACAAAGGGCTCAGCACCTTTGGATTACTCTATAGGGTTTACCACAGAAAGTGATATCGCAGGTAAACCTAATGAGTGAGTAGGAGTTAGGGGAAAAGTAGAGGGAAAATTATACCAAATTGGAGGCAGCAGAGATGAAGGAACATGGAAAGTCTTAGAAGTAATGGAGACTGCTGGGAGGGGCATCAGGAAAAGAGACAGAGGAGTTTGGCATGGTGTGGATTCTGGGTGACCTAGTATGCCTTGCTGAGTTGCTGGGAATTCATCCAAGCAGAAGCCGGCTTTGACTGAAGGATGAACACTGAACATGTTTAGAGTCAAAACCCTTTGACTTGGAATCAAACATAATCACTTTAACCAGGCTGACATGGTACAAGTCGGCAGAGCATCGGGAATCAGAGATGGAGTCAAGAGGAGCCTGAAATTCACAGACTGGAGATCCAGTTTGAAGCAAAACATTGATCACAGAGTGAACTAATGGTAAATAGGGCATCCAGTTCACTAGGTGGGACCAAGAGAAGAATTAGCTTGATAATGAGCTCAAGATCTCAAGATTCCTTCTACTCTCTGTCCTAGGTAACAAAGTCTGGCACAAGGTTCAGCCTACAGTGTGGAAGATTTAGTTCTAAGGACCAGAGGGGTTGGAGAGATACGGGGTCAGCAATTCATGATTCATTCACTTGTTCTTTCCTACATTTATTCATTCAAAATACATTCATAGAGCAAGTCATCATAGGAAAGCACCCATGTTTGCTCAATAATTCAATACGCATGTGGTAAAATATCAGACTGCAGAAAACTTAAAGCATGTACAATATGCAATATGTTGTAGGTGCCTCTCTAAGATCAAATGCCCAGAACAACATCAGTAATAGATAAATAGATAACCAGATAATAGCAAGGGTCAAAAAGACCTGACTTCTTCAGTAGGGAATATCCCAGAAGACAATCGCCATGTCAGGATCAGCCTCCCAACCAGTGTATTTATTACCCATTAGTTCACCAGCCTGCCAATCAGAGTATTTAAGCACTTACTATTATAAGGCAGACTCAAAACTGATGCAAATTCCAGACAGATATTCTGCCCCTCATTTCATGAGATCATAATCTAATTGTAAGTTAACTAACTGTGCAAGGTAGGAAAATAAGGGTGGAAGGAGACGTCTTCTAATGGGTGCAGTGAGTTTGCAGTGGGTGAGGTTAGTCAGGAGGGGCTTTGTGGAGGCTATGGAGACAGGAAGTTACAAGGTTCAATGGTGACCATTGGGTAGAACTAGAGATGGCTGCTAATAAGATGGTGTCTTTTTGCTTTCTTTTAAGAAGGGAATATTCTGAAGGCAACCATATGTTTGGGCCCTGACTCACACATACCAATAGACACCGTGTCATTGGCCTCACCCTGTGATTCTCACACTTCCCTGGGATAGATTATCAAGATCAGATCCAGCAAACTAATGTTTATCCTTTAATGTTCTTTCTAGTGTCTCCTCACCTATTCTAATACATTTTCTTAGATCAAGAAATAGGAAGCTTGGAAGCCTGTGACGTAAAGCTATTTTCCTACAACTTCAAGTTCTAAGGACTTTCAGGGAGCCATCTCAGGAGCCTTCTTAACACCCTGGAGACTTTTGGCTGATGAGGTAGTTTATGGGCAGCCTGAAATTTCCTTGAACTATTGTCATGAGGCCATTTCTCTCACAAACCAATAAAAGTAGGGGCACTTTCCAAATCCTATAACTTCGCAAAGGGCAGCTGCAAGTGAAACACATCCCTCAGTGAGATCCTGAGCAGATTCTCTATCCTCCTGTCTGTCTGACATCCACTCTGATGTCTGTTAATTACCAGTATTGAACTCCAAATCACCCACATGCTTTATTGATACGTCCTTATCAATTACTCCCCCATTCATTTCCTTTGAAAGGTTATACCAGACAGCATCTAATGCCCATACTCCATTCCTACTAGGATCAAGTATCAATGCTATTATTGACTCTAACTTGACATTTAAGAAGTTTAAGAGTTCAGTTCATCAACAGCATTTACCTGCTCATGAATATTTCCTGGGCAAGGCTTCTCCCCTAACCCACAAAGACATAAGTATCCTTATCCATCACGTCTCAGCATCCAGTGTTTGTTATTTCACATACACAGATTTCAGGACAAATCTACAAAAAACCATAGCCAGACCTTGTGTGAAAAAAATCTATTTTAGTTAAGGGCAGCATTTAAAAATAATTTTATTGGTGCATTGTAATTATACAACATAGTGAAATTCAAAGTCAAGCACACATACACACACACACACACACACACAAACACACACACACACACACACATATATATATATATATATACACATCACTTGGTGTGTTTCCCTCCAAATCCTTCCCCTCTGCTCCCCCATCCCCATACATGTTAGTGAGATTGAGAGGGATACCTTCATATATGGACATAGCATTATTTGATCTGTTCCCTTCTTCAAGCCTCCTTTCCCCCCTCCTCTCCTACCCCCATCCCCTTCCACTCTTCTACTGGTATCTCTCCTCTTTTATCTGAAGTTAAGGGCAGCATTTCTATATTGCAGAACACTGTCAGTCTCTCTCCTTAAAGAGTATATTTTGGATCATTAAGAACTCCAGGAGAAGAAAATTTATAATACTATTTTGGGGATAGAGTACAAGGAGGATAAAATTTAATGAACCTTCATTTTATGTAAATACAACAGAATGTTGGATTTATAGAACTGATAACATCAGGGAACTCATTTAATTTTATATAACCCAAGGTCCCAAACTTAAGGAATTAATCTGTTAAAGTTATTACCTTGTGCGATCAAGGGCCTGTAACTTCGTAAAATATGTATGCCAAGACATCAACCCTGGGTAGAGGGAGCAGATTGAAGTTTCAGCTAATGCAATGTGGGAAAGGGTAGTTTTCCTTTCACAAAAAAAGGAGCACATGAGTTGCTCATTCTTTCTTTTTTCTTTTTTGTGGAGGAGGGGACACTGGGCATTGAATCCAGGGGCATTCTACCTCTGAGCTATATCCCCAGCCCTTCTTTTTATTTTGCAACAGGGTCTCACTAGGTTGCTGAAAGTCTCACTAAGTTTCTGAGGCTGGACTTGAACCTTCAATCCTCCTGTCTTAGTCTCCCATGTATTGGAGTTACAGGCATGTGCCACCATGCCTGGCAAGTTGATCACTCTTAATGCAGTTGTCACTCATCAGAAGGCTATCTTTGGGGGCTGGTCACATGAAGGAAGTAGGCTCAGGAAATTCTGGGTAGTGTCCACCAAGGAATCAGGAGAAAGGAAGCGAAATCATTGCAAACATAACTGAACGCAGGTGAATAAGATAACTTTGCACCAGACCTTGGAGTTGAAAGTCACTTGAGAAAAGCTGGAAAACCAAGATGTGAAAGCTAAAGATGGGGTTAATCATGACAGTAGCTAGACGATCAAATTAGAGCATTGTTCAAAGACAGCAACAGAGTAGGGAGAAGGTACAGGGTGGGAATTCCAGCTGCATTCCATCTTTTACCTATCAACGTTTTGCATGCTATTAGTCAGGCACTGCGTGCACAATGGCACACCTGAGGAAGCCATAATAAAGGAACTATTTATAATGATGCAGGTGGGGTGTAGGAAAACTACAAGAAAAACCACAATAACTTGCTAGGAGTAACAGCAGAGTCATGATCACTCCTGGACCCAATGAGTGTATAAGGTAGTAGTCACTGGTAATTAGAAATAGGGAGTAGAGATTACAAGGCCACCTTGGAACCTTAGATGGAAGGATACAGACAACCTGGAAGTGATTTGGCAGGGAGGAAGCTGCAGAGGAACAAACGGCCATATCTCAGTCTCCTCCCCTTCCTCCAGGCTCCTACCAGGGCTCCCCATTGACTGAACCCCCCAGAAGTCAGAGGGCGTATGGGCTCCTCTGCACCGTCCTTGTGGATCAGTCTCCACAGCACAGGGCAGGGTGAAGCATGGTAGAGAGTGAGGGCAGAGAATCCAGTGGAACCCATCTCCCTTTAAGCATCAGACCACCATTAAAAAATCTGCAGCATACCAGGGGAAACCAGCCCCAAATATGCCAACCCAGGGAAGAAGGTTGGAGTCTCCAAAAACCACCATTCAACACTGGATTCAGTTAATCCAGCATACTTCACTAAATGATTCATAAAATTGATTCTAAACTCAGTGCCGGAAACTGAAAAGAATTGAACAGGAGTAGATGACATCTTGTTTCCAAGGATTTTTACAATCTAGTGCATTCATGTGACTAATTTTCTGAATTCCTAATATATGTTAAGGACAGATAGATATTGCATCTGTGCCTTCAAAAATATCACATGATAATAAAAGATTTATTTGAAAACTGCAAAGAGTAAAACAAGACAGAGAGAAAATATTATTATTTCTTAAACGACCTGATGTCAACTCTAAGAAAATTGGGTCTGTAGAAGAGGAATAATACATTCACAGGAAGACAATGTTGAGAATACCCAGATACTTGTTTGGGAATTATTCATCAGTTACTGGGAGGTACCCCCATAATAGCAACAATTGAAAGGCCACTTAGCAGGTAAGTCCCTGTCCACGGTCAGTTCCTGCCCCCTTTGTCACAGGTTTCATACATTCTTTTAGGCTATAAACTAGCATGTGTAGTACCTTTTGCAAATTAAAAAAAAAAGCCACCTCCTGAGGTTGACCAATGAAGAAAGAGCCCCTCTTCCAGGGTAGAAAGCAGTCACATAGCAAGACACCTGGCTTGATGACCAGAGGACAAGTTGGACTTCAGCCCCATTGATGCCCAATGGCTGCCTTCTATGTGGAGCACCACCTTTGAGATAATAAAAGGCAGTTCTTCATTGATTCATTAAAAAATGTATTTAATACTTACATGCCAAGATGAGCAAATTGCTTTGCAGTGTTTTAATTTTCCAATTAAACTAGGGATGGCAATAGACAGCTCGGGTTTATGGATAGGCCATCAACTGAATTCTGAGTTGATCCTAATACAACTTCCCTTGCTATAAAGCTATTGGCTGCTAGGAATCAAGGAACAACAACAACAACAAAAAAAAAACCCTCGACCGGTCAATGAGAATAACAGTGAACTACACTATTGCTCCTTAGCAAAACCCACATCTCCTTCTCTCCGTGGTTAACTCCATTTCCCACAAAATTGTTTCTAAATTCTGAAGCCATAGTCTGCCCAGACAATTTTTTTGTTTGTTTGTTTTGATCTCTGCCTCTATGTGTGAACCTTCCACGACATTCCTTTTAAAACATATTTTGAACCCCTCTCCAATATAAGCACCATGTAGTAGAACACGCTGGTGTGTTCCATCAGGGAACCAACTGAGAAAATGATGCTGGAAGGAAGAAATTCTACCATATGGGTTTCTAAAACATTCAGTACATGGGAGGAGGGGAGATTGCAAGCTTCTTTTTTTTTTTACATCTATCCATGTTGCTAATTTAGACTACACTAAGGTAGTGCCTCTGTGCCTCGGTTTCCTCATTTGTATAATGAATCTTAATTAGAGGAGTAAGGTCTCCTCTAGCTCCAACTTTTTCTAGTTCTCATGTGATTAAAATAGAAATGAAGCCTTTTACACAGAGGGTGCCAGACTTTTTATTTTGAGTATTCTCTTAGGATATCTATATAGCATTATCACTACCTCTTTAAGCTCTGTCCCCAGTCTCCAAAATCAGGCATCCCAATGTCGTTTTCTCTATTTTTCCCATAGCTGAACTTCTGTGACTTCTACAATCCCCTTGGTGAAAGTTCTCCCTCTTGCCCTCTAAGCCACCTGCTAATTGGCATGTGATGGAGCATCCCACCTGTACGATACCTTTCTCCTGCTAATAAATGACACAAATTAAAATGATCACACTTATAGTATATTCCACTTGAGATTAAATAAGGGGATGTTTTATTCTGTGCAAGTCTCTTCCAGCTGTAGGAAGAAAATGTTAATCAGACATTAAAGATGCCAGGAAAAATAAATTCAATGTGTAAATAGCTACTTTGAGTAATTAGCTATTTACTGTTTAATAAATGCTAAATAAGATCTCCCAGTTCAACACAACATGGGAGAGAAAGTACTTCAAAGGGCACCACAACAGGGTAGTATTGACAAAGAGCCTACAGCCATGATGAAACATCTACAAGTTTAATCAGGGTCTTGTGTGTAAAAGAACCCAGCATCAAATCTTGAAGCAAATAGAATTGGTTTGGGTGGGAAGGGAGAAAGATGGTGGCAGAATAAGGTCATCAAATGCATGGTGATAGCCAGGCATGGTGGCACATGCCTGTAATCCCGGTATTTGGGAGACTGAGACAGGAGGATCACAGGTTTGAGGCCAGCCTCAGCAACTTAGCAAGACCCTGTTTCAAAATAAAAAATAAAATAGGGCTGGGGGTGTAGCTTGGAGGTAGATCGCCCCAGGTTCAGTCCCCAGTACACCACACACACACACAAAATCACAAAGCAGAGCGATCACAAACCTTTCCAGTTACATGTATCTGGTGGCGCTACGAATGGATTTGAACCATGACAATGGTGTGCAAATGGCTACATTGGTCAGTTCGTCTGATGCCATCTTACTGTTTAGACCCTGAAATTTATTGACGTTTCTCCTCAGGAAACTGCAAGGAAAGGAAACAAAACCATGATAGCAACAGATGGACCAGCGACTTATCACACAGGCAGCGGGAAGTTGGGAAACATCGTCACGTTGAACCATCTTGGTGCCAACATCTCACTGTAGATGACGCCCTGCCTGTCTGTGGCTGCCCAGGGAGTGAAGAGTTTTGCACTTAGTGGTCTCTCCAAAGTAGCCCAATACTCTGAGTGCTCTCCATCAAGAACCCACGTCAACGTCTAATGAAACATGCAACTGGGCAGATATCTGGTGGCTATTCGTGGAGCTAATATAGTATTTATTTTGTCCCTTATATTGTCTTCTCAGAGGAAACACGTAAGACAAAACTAAGCTAGTTATTGTCTCTCCTTTAGACAACCACGGATTGTTACTTGATGCTAGAAGAGAAGGCACTAGTTTGAAAGAGCTTTTCTCTCTTTGGGGTGCTTTCTTTCCCTTTCCCCTTTTATTTCCTTTATCTGGTGTCATTGGGCCTGCCCCCCCACCCCGGTCCCAAAGGTGTTGCTGTGTTAACAAATCACCATTTTACACCATAAACTTTCACCAAACCTTATCTGCAAGTGTGGAATAAGGAAAGTGGGGGGACACAGTATGTGTATGTAGACTCCAGAACCAAAGTGCCATTCAGTGTGCCCAACTTCTATCTCAGGGACCTCAGCCTACAAGATAAATGGGTGTAATCATGATACCAACTTCATAGATCTGTTTCAAGGATAAAAACAGTTTATGCATATGAATTTAGAATAGTGATTGGCACAGAGGAAGCCATTAAATTGGATGTTCTGGTTTATTTTTATGATTTATAAAAAGATTGCTATCCATTACATTTTTTTGAGAAATAAAGTAATGAAGACAAGTAAAACCATGTCTTTTCCTAGCATACAAATATATCCATTGCCAATATTTATTCTTAGCAATATATGTATGTGTGTACATATATATGTATATATAAATATTACTTTTTTAAACAAGAATGATGCCACACCATATATTTTGTTTTATTCCTTATTCCATAATATTGGAAATATTTTCTTCTGTTCTTAGTATTTCTCAAAAACATGATTTTAATGAGTATATAATAGGCTACCATATGGCTATGCTATAATTTATCATTTCCCAACTAATTACTAAGTCCTTAGATTATTTTCAGGTTTTCATTTTTAGAAATAATACGGTAGCAAATAGACTTCACTGACCATTTTTTTGGGGGAGGTCCACTTCTTGGTAGGTTCTGATAGAGGAAGTGGGACCAGAGATTACTTTATGGTCCTCTCTGTCATCAGGTTTGTCATGATCAAGGGATCGGGGCCCTGATTTCTGACTGATTTACACCCTGATAATTTAGACAGAACTCAGGAGTGGAGGGTGGGGTTCGAGAGGCAAGATAAAGCACCTTCCTAACTTGCATCGGGTGTCATGAAGCCAAACATGAGCGAGCCTTCACAGGGGTGTAGGTCACCCGCTTCAGCCCAAGAGTCAGGAGAAATTCACTGTAGATCTGGTAACTGGCGTTCTGTTATTTTTTCATCTTTTTCTTCACCCACATTAGTATTCGAGTGAGGAATTGTGGTCCACCATACCAGGGACTAAAGAACTGCTAGGTGATTTCTACTTTATTTGTAGTTTTATACTATATGTGATATATAATTATTAATGTGTAATTCACAGATGCACAGAATTATGTCAGCCACACCTGTCTGGCTTGTTGCCATCACCAGTTGATGCAACCCCTCTTTTTCCTCCTTTTCTCCCTCCTCCCCTTCTCTTTCTTCTCTCCTCTTTCCTCTCTCTCAATCTCTCTCTCTCTCTCTCTCTCTCTCTCTCTCTCCTCTTTCCCTCTTCTCTCTCTCTCCTCCCTCTCTCTTTCCTCCCCCTCTTTCTCCCTCTTCTCTTTCCTCTCTCTCCTCCCCTTCTCTTTCTTCCCCCCCTCCTGTCTCTCCTCCCCTTCTCTTTCTTCCC
>PVJS01057011.1:0-12178 GCA_004027185.1 Glis glis | reverse complement strand
TCTCTCTCTCTCTCTCTACCTAGTGAGGCCCTCTGCAACTTCGTGAGACCCGGTTTCAAAATAAAGTATAAAAAAATAGGGCCGGGGGTGTAGCGCGGTGGTAGAATGCCCCTGGGTTCAATCCCCGGTACCGCAAAAATAAATAAATAAATAAATAAATAAATAAATAAATAAATAAATAAAAAATAAAAAATAAAAACAAGAATCACATGATCATTTCAATAGATGCAGAAAAAGCATTTGACAAAATTCAACACTCATTCATGTTAGGAACTCTACAGAAAATCATAATAGAAGGAACATACCTCAACATCATTAAATCAATATATAAGAAACCCAAAGCCAACATCATATTGAATAGGGGAAAATTGCCAGAATTCCACTTAAAAACAGGAACAAGACAAGGATGCCCACTATCACCACTCCTTTTCAATATAGTCCTCGAAACTCTTGCCAGAGCAATAAGACAGGAGAAGAATATCAAAGGAACTCAAATAGGAAAAGAAGAACCGAAATTATCCTTATTTGCAGATGACATGATCCTATATCTAGAAGACCCAGAGAACTCAACCAAAAATCTACTAGAGCTGATCAACAAATTCAGCAAAGTAGCAGGATACAAGATCAACCTAAAAAAATCAGTAGCTTTCATATACGCCAATCATGAATCCACTGAGAAAGAAATCCAGAAAACAATTCCATTCACAACAACTTCAAAACCAATCAAATACCTAGGAATAAACTTAACCAAAGAGGTAAAAGACCTCTACAATGAAAACTATAAAATACTGAAGAAAGAAATTGAAGAAGATCTTGGAAGATGGAAAGATCTTCGCTGCTCTTGGATAGGCAGAATAAATATTATCAAAATGGCCATTCTGCCAAAAATGATCTATAGAATCAATGCAATCCCTATCAAAATACCAACATCATTTTTCACAAATCTAGAAAAATCAGTCATTAATTTCATATGGAGAAACAAAAGACCCAGAATAGCCAAAGCAATTCTCAGGAATAAGAATCTTGCAGGAGGCATAACAATTCCTGATTTCAAATTGTACTACAGAGCTATAGTAATAAAAACAGCATGGTATTGGCACAAAAACAGACACATAGACCAGTAGAACAGAATAGAAGATACAGAAACAAGTTCACAAACTTATAGTCAATTGATTTTTGACAAAGGTGCTAAACACATACGTTGGAGAAAGGACAGTCTTTTCAACAAATGGTGCTGGGAAAACTGGTTATCTACCTGTAGAAAAATGGGACTAAATCCTTAACTCTCACCCTGCACAGGAGTCAACTCGAGATGGATTAAAGACCTGAAAGTTAGACCAGAGTCTGTGAAATTATTAGAAGAAGGCATAGGTCCAACACTCCAACATATAGGCACAGGTAGAAACTTCCTCAACAAGACCTCCAAGCACAGGAAATTAAAACAAGAATTAATAAGTGGGATAGCATTAAACTACAAAGCTTCTGCTCATCAAAGGAAACCATCAAGAGCCTAAAGAGAAAGCCTACAGAATGGGAGAAGATATTTGCAAGCTATCCCTCTGACAGAGGTATAATATCTAGGATATACAAAGAACTTAAAAAGCTCTACACTAAGAAAATAAATAATCCGATCAAGAAGTGGGCAGCTGAAATGAATAGACACGTCACGAAAGAAGAGATACAAATGGCCAATAGATACATGAAAAAATGTTCAACATCATTAGCAATCAGGGAGATGCAAATCAAAACTGCTCTAAGATTTCATCTAACCCCAATAAGAATGGCAATCATTAAGAAGTCAAACAACAAATGCTGGTGAGGATGTGGGGAAACTGGGTCTCTTCTACATTGTTGGTGGGATTGCAAGCTAGTTCAACCACTATGGAGATCAGTGTGGAGATTCCTCAGAAAACTGGGAATGGACCCACCATATGACCCGGCTATACCACTACTGGGTATCAAACCAAAGGGATTGAAACCAGAAAACTACAGTAATATATGCATACCCATGTTCATAGCAACACAATTCACAGTGGCCAAATCATGGAACCAACCTAGGTGTCCATAAACAAATGAGTGGATTACAAAATTGTGGGAAATACACACAATGGAATTCTACTCAGCAATAAAGAAGAACAAAATAACATCATTTGCAAGAAAGTGGAAGGATCTGGAGAACATTATGTTAAGCGAGATCAGTCAATCACAAAAAAAGAAGGGACATATGTTCTCTTTAATATGTGCAACCTAAGGAGTAGTAGGGTCACACAAGAGTCTCCGGTTGATAATGGAGAGCCCTCAGCAGAACAAGGGAAATGGTACAAGGGAAGGGGGAGGGCAAGAAAGAAGTGAATTAATGGAATTACTATCATAAACAATATGTACATGTGAAAATATACCAATATCATTCTTGGTACTTCATACGGGTGGGGGGAGGCGGGGGGACACTAAGAGCTGTGTGCATATATATTAACATCAAATAGATATTCATTACGATGTAAGACTCCAATGCACCAATAAAAGCACGTTAAAAAAAAGAATTTTAGATGTCATACTTAAAATGTGTAAGAGTGTCCATGATTCTTAAAAATATTTTTAGACACCAAATGAGAAAAAATAATGGAGATCAGTGCTTTATCCAGTCAATCTGGGCTAATAATGCCATCCTCGGGTATTCTTCTACCATCAAATTCTCAATTATGTTTTGGAACATTCTATTTACTTATGTGCTTTCTTCACTGAAAAGGAAGCTCTTGTCAGAAACCAGTTTGTGTAAGGAGCTGGGCATGGGGGCGCACACCTGTAATACTAATACTTGGGGAGGTTGAGACAGGAGTATCACAGGCTCAAGGCCATCCTCAGCAACTTATTGAGACCCCCTTTTTTTCAGTACTGGGGATTGAACCTAGGGGCATTCTACCTCCAAGGTACACCCCCAGCCCTATTTTTTATTCTTTATTTTGAAATAGGGTCTCACTAAGTTGTGGAGGGCCTCACTAAGTAGCTGAGGCTGGCCACAAAACTGGATCCTCAGGTCTCGGCTTCCCAAGTATTGGGATTACAAGCCTGGGCCACCATGCCCAGCTTGAGACCCTTTTTAAAAAAATAAAAATAAAACAGCTGGGAATGTAGCTTAGAGGTAAAATGCCCCTGGTTTCAATCCCCAGAACAACAAACAAACAAACAAACAAAACCAACCAAACAAAAAGAAACCAGTTTGTGTAAATAGTCCTAAATCTGAGGTTGTCAACAGATGAGTTTTGGCTGGATGCACAAATGAACTGATTTGATATTGAATACAGATCTTTCAGTGTCATATTGGCTGCAGATCTTTCAGTGTTTTTATGTTTTAATACACCAATATTTATGATTACATTCAATCTTTTGAAATTTAAAACCTTCAAGAAAGACAATCAACATTGTGTAATCGAGAAAGGATAACATAGTAGACCTTTTGAATGTAGTCCAATCTCTGAAAATTAGATCACCATGTAACTTAGACAAGTCATACATTTTCCAGGAATGTAATTTCCTTATTTATAAAATCAGAGACAAATTATGAGGTCCCTTCTTGCCCTAAACCTGTATTAGTTTCTTCCCATGCTGTATAGATACAAGTGGCCTATTTCATAGGTCACTTATTTCCAATACAGTTACAGGTGAGAATGAACAGCGACAGCTGCTGCCTCATTGCCCGGGCTCTGACTATGCTGCCTTTGGTGGGAAAAAGATATTGGTGATGGAAATTAACTGATAACTATCTAAATTACAGAATTATCACATTTCAAACTAAAATGGGCTTTATACATTAACTGGTTGTGCCTTACTTTCAAAATGAGAAAGAACAGGTCGTAGAATTTTAAGTCACTTGCCCAAGGTGACAGAAAGCTATTATCAGAGCTTACTGTAGCATGTTAATATCAGTCTCAATCAAGTACTACTTCCATCAGTAAGAATTAAGAACCACAAGCTTTAGAGTCAGGTACATCTGAAATTCAAATCTGAACCATGGACTTTGGGGAAAGTTATTTACATCATCTATTTAAATAACTAACTTATGTAATAGACTAAAACCTTTACTGATACCTTGTTTTGACATTGTAATATAATAATTGTAGAGTCTTAGGGACACTGAAAAAAGTAAGTGCTAGCTGTGATTGTTATTGTACCATTCAGTATAGGGCTGCAACAATAGTAATTTCACTACGAAATCATATCTAATAGAAAAAAATAGACTCTCAAAAATTATGCCTATTTAATTTTGGTGCTTTAAATTTTACTAAATATTTTGTGAATGGTAATGAGACCTGCAATCTAAAAAATAATTATATACATATACATATATTTGAATTAATCTGCTTAACTATGAATCCATCCATCACCTATAAATTCAAGGATCATTTTTTTTAAACATTATGTGCTTCTCTCTGTGGCAAGTGGTTGGGATCCACATAGGAATGAAGCATGATCCAGGTTGTAACTTTGATCAACACTAAGTTGAGATTTTGAGTGTATATGCCAATTCTTACTGAAGCTATATACCTAATGATACATACCAAAATTAAGAAATTGCCTTTAATTCAATAGACATTGTTCAAATTAAAATCAGAAAAGACAAATTAATAGCCAGCAGGTATAAGAAAAAGGATCAACATAACTAATCATCAGAGAAATGCAAATCAAAACTATGAGATACCACAGCACAGCTATTAGGGTGACTACTATCAAAAGAAAACAAAATACAACAAACATTAGCAAGGATGTGAAGAAATTTGAACTCTTGTACACTGTAGGTGGAAATACCAAGTGGATTAGTCATTATGGCAATCATTATAAAAATTCCTCAAAAAACTAAAAATTCAACTATCATGTTTCAGCAATCCTACTACAGGTATACTTACTACAAATAACTGAAATTGGAATCTCCAAGAGATCTTAACACTCCCATGTTCATTGTAACACTATTCATAATAGCCAAGATGTGGAAACAGCAGAAATATCCATGGACAGATAAATGAATGAAGAAAATGAGATATCTAAAATGGTCAAACTCAAATGAGCTAAGGGATAGACTGTCAGGGGTTGAGGAGGGGAAATGGGAATTTATAATCAACAAAGTAAGTTCTAGAGATCTGCTATACAATATGGTACCTATAGTCAAAAATAATGTCTTATACACTTAAATATGTGTTAAGTAAATAGATCTCGTGTTAAGCGTTCTTACCATAAGAAAACCAAATGAAAGTATAATAAGGAAAAAGAAATTGCCTTTGTATCCCACCATTCACGTAGTATATCCCTTGTGTTCCTTTTGATAACATTGTCTCTCCCTATATGGTGTCAACTATTCCATCAGACTGTTCCCTTAAGACATGAGAAAACCTGACTCTCTGAACCTGAAGTTCACTCCGTCCATTTGAAAAAGATGCTGGAATATGGTATCTATCTTAATTGAGTGAAAAAGATGAGAGCACAGATTCTGCTTGAAAGAAAATTAGATTTAACCAGGCACAGTGGTGCCAGCCTGGAATCCCAGTACTCAGGAGGCCGACACAGGAGGACCTAAGTTTGAGACCACCCCTAGCAACTTGGCAATTTAGTGACACCCTGTTTCAAAATTAAAGATAAAAAGGGAACGCCTGGCATGGTGGCACACGCTTGTAATCCCAGTACTTGGGAGGTGGAGACTGGAGGATCCCGGTTCGCGGCCAGCCTCAGCTACTTAGTGAGGCCCTTCGCAACTTCGTGAGACCCGGTTTCAAAATAAAAAAGTATAAAAAATAGGTTCGGGGGTGTAGTTTGGAGATAAAACGCCCCTGGGTTCAATCCCCCCTGGTACCAAAAAAAAATATTAAAGATAAAAAGTGCTGGGGGTGTAGCTTGGAGGTAGAATGCCCCTGGGTTCAATCTCTAGTATCAAAACAAACAAACAAACAGCAAAAAAGAAAGAGAAAAAAAAAAAAGGAAAGTAAAGAAAATCAGATTTACAAACTTCTCTGTGTTCCAAACAGTTTGGATTTTGTAATCAGAGCTCTCCCAGATGTTCTCAGAGAGTCCCAGGGCAATCAAGCAAAAAATAAGGAGATGAAGCAATGAGAGAGCTATATATCCTAGGGAGTTATTTCTCAGTAATAAAACTTTAGTTTATCAAAATAACCCAAGAACTGATGACATTTAAGATGGCTTATAAAACTGCAAACTTAGTGCCCTCTTTTTGGAAATTGACAAAGCTGTAGACTTCTGTGGTAAGCCTCTTCTTTATCATGTCATATCACTAGTCACCATAAATAGGGGTGAGAGAGAACAGAGACGACTGTGTTGTCAGAATGCAATAGTGAGACTGAGGTTGGAAGGTCCTAATAGAGTTTATATTTGAGGTCATTTTCAAAAACATGACACAATGTGCACATGTAAATAACACATTGAATAAAAGAGCAAACACTGTTTTTGAACAAACAGCACATTCTGTGGATTTTGATTCTGTAAACATCAGGAACTAATCTCTTACATAAGCCATTTCTATTATCTCTTCCAAAGCTGAGATCATACACGAGGGAGATGGGGGTGGAATTTTTAATTCCAGATACGCCCTTTGTTGGCTGATTATCATATATAAGTGAATCTGTTACTCTATTAATTTTATGAGTTGAAAATGATTCCTGCTCATATCCACCAGAAGAATACAACTCTTTAAAATAAGTAAAAGTAGAGATTACTTTAAAATATTTGGGAGAATTTTGTCAAAACACAGTTGGAAGGGAGCGCTGCCAGCTGCAGAACTGTTTTTAATTAAAACCTTGTTCAACATGCTTACTGCAGAGTTTTCTTATTTTCCTGTTATATAAAGACATACTGATTCAGCAATTATTGAACCCTGGACACATTATAAAATCTTTTTTTCTGAGACTACTTAGCCAACAAAATCAGCTGTGATTCATTAGATAATAACACAATCAGGGGCAACATTCCATAAGTTATCCTTTTAGTTAAAGGTCTTTAGTGACTTTGGGATCTGAAGGTCCAAAATAAAATATAAAAAAACAAAAAAGAGCCTTCTCATTTTAAATTTAAATTGCAATATATGTAATGGAATGGTGATGGTAGATTTATATATGGGAGGCCAATGAACCTATTAAACAGAGTGTAAAAGTCAGATAAACCAGGTTCCATTCACAACTTTGTTAGTAATTGCTTCACTATATACTGGAACAAAACTACTATTACTCAATACTTAGGACAAAATGTGAAGCCAGCTTTGTCTACTAAGAAGCACTGCACAATTCTCACATAATGGGTGTATGCTGTAGGATTACATAGAACATTATTCTTAAAAGGAATCATGCAGGACTTAATTTTTCAGCATTCTTTTGGACTCCTGGAGAGTTTTAAACATCTCCCCTATTGCCAAAATTTTCTACTTCCTCCAGCTCCAAATTTGTTCAAGTGATTTGCCACTAGTTATGTGAACTATATTAAATTTATATTATTTTATCACTCCACCTTCTAGAAAAGATATTTGCAATGGTGAAAGAAGAAATTTCAAGATCCACATTCCACCAAGTTTTCTAATTGTGAAGTAAACCTGTATCTAAATAATCTTCATAAAATGATAAAACCAAAATTTCAGTTAGAAAATTTAACAACCCCTTCTCAGAAACTGGTAAAGTTTCTTGGCAGAAAATCAACCAAGATATAGAAGTCCTGAACAACTTAATCAACTATAATGATATAATTACTATTTATAGAACACTCCACCCAATAGCAGTTAAACATATATATTTTTCAAACACTCATAGAACATTTCACAAGATAAACCAAAATCAGAGACATAAAACAAAGTCTTAAAAGAATTTATATCATCAAGAGTATGTTCTCTGACCATAATTGAATCGAACTAAACATTAATAACCCAGTCACAACAAGAAAATCTCTACACACTTGAAAATTAAATAATACATTACTAAGTAATTCCTGGTTTAAAAAGAAAGTCTCAGAGGAAATAAAATTGTATATAACAGAATGGGAATGAAAACACAACATATCAAAATATGTATAATATACATAAAGCTGCTTTGAGAGTAAAATTTGTATGTAGCACAAAATGCTTATCTTAAAAAAACATAGCAAAGATCTTAAATAAATAATCTGAGTTAAAAACTCAGAAAACTAAGAAACAAACTAAAATAAACACAAAGTAGGCAAAGGGTGAAATAATAAGGATGAGAGCAGAAATCAATGTAATTAAAAATCAGAAGACAATAGAGAAAAATATTGAAACAAACTATTAGTTTTTTGAAAAAATACTATTGACAACCTTTAGCAGGAGTGATAGAAATAAGGAGAATAGATATTAGGCACAGATAACAGAAATAAAAAAGGATATAACTACGGGTCCTGCAGCTCTTGAAAGGATAAAGAAGGAATACTATGAAGAGCTTATGCTCATAAATTTAACCTACATAACTATTAGAAACTCGACTAAAGTTAAATAGATCATCTGATTAGTCCTATAACTATTAAAGAAATAGAATTCATGATTAAAAGACTCCCAAACTAAAAATTTCCATGCAGAGATGATTCCACTGGAGAATTCTGCCAAATATTTAAGGAAGAATGAATACCAATTTTATATAATCTATTTTAGAAAAAGGAGAGAAAATTTCTCAATTATTTGTATGAAGCCAGAATTACACTGATATTAAACAAGACAGTGCAACATGAGAAGACTATAGGCCTATATCCCATTTCAGTATATACATAAAATTCCTAAGCAAACTGAGTCCAATGATGCATAACAAGAAGTATACACTTTGACTAAATGAGATTTATTTGTTATGAAATGCTGGTTCAAAAATTCAAAAAAGTTGATTTAATATGTCATCAACAGATTAAAGAATATATATGTATATTCTTTATTTGAATATATACACAAATATATACACATTTATTTGAATATATATACAATTAAAACAGAAGCATTTGAAAGAATCCAATACCCACTCGATATTAAAATTCTCAGTATATCAGGGTTAGAGAAAAATTACCTCATGATAGCAATGTCTACAAAATAAAGGCTAGTCATAGTTATCTAACAGCTAACATTATGAATAGGGACAAGCTGAGAGCTTTCTTTCTAAGATCTGGAATAAGATGACAATACCCACTTTCACCACTTTTTTTCACCATAGTACTTGAGATCGTAGCCAGAGTAATCAGGCAAGGAAAAGCAATAAAGGGCATCCACATTGGAATAGAAGTTGAATTGTCATTGTTTGCAGATGACATGAGCTTATATATGGAAAACCCCAAAGAATCCAGAAATAAAAAAAAACTATTAGAACTAAGAAATGAAATCAGCAAAGTTACAAAGTATACAAAATTAACATACAAAATTAATAATTATTTGAAATAGAAATCAAGAAAGTGACCCCATACACAGTAGCTACAAAAAAAAACCCTAGAAATAAATTTAACCAAAGAGGTAAAAGACTTCTATAATAAAATTTATAAAACATTCATGAAATAAATTGAAGAGGACACACAAAAAATTGAAAAGACATCCATCCTATGTTATGGATTAGAAGGATTAATAACGTTAAAATATCCATACTGTCTAAATCACTCTATAGATTCAATAGAATCCCTATCAGTTTAAAAAAAAACTTGAAAAAATGATACTAAAACCCTGAATAGCCAAAGCCATTTTGAACAAAAAGAACAAAGCAGGGGAGGCATTATGCTACCTGACTTCCAAATATACTAGAAAGCTGACATCATCCAAACTAGTATTAGCACTGAAACAGACATAGACCAATGTAGTATATATATGCACAACAGAATACTATTCAGCCATAAAAAATGAAATCCTGTTATTTACAACAGTATTAATGGAGCTGGAGATCATTATATTAACTGCAATGAGCCAGGAACAAAAAGACAAGTACCACATGATCTCACTCATATGAAGAATCTAGTAATGTTGATCTTACAGATGTTAGAAGAGATTGGTGGTTACCAGAATTTGAGGAGGAGGGCAAGGAATAGGAAAAGGTTGATCAATGAGAACTAAACTACAGTTAGATAGGAGCAAGAAGTTCTTTTGTGCTATTGTACAGTAAGGTGACCATAGATAACAATAAGGTACTGTACATTTCAAAACGGTTGAAAAAGGATTTGGAAAGTTTCACAATAAAGGAATGACAAATATTTGAGGTGAAAGTTCAACTTGATTTAAACAGTGCTATCTGTACATGTATCAAAACATCACATTATCCTATTTGTGTGTACATTTTTGTTTTCAATGTACCAATTAAAATAAAATTGATGAAAAGGAAAATCATATAATTAGATCAATTGAAGCAGAAGCATTTGAAACAATTCTACACTCATTCAAGATTAAAAACTCTCAGGAAGTTAGGATTAAATAAGAATTATGTCATTGTATTAGTCAGGGTTCACTAGACTAATAGAATTCACAGAATGAGTATATGGAAAAAGGGATTTATCAGATCAGCTTACAATGTAGTCCCGAGTTCCGACTGCACGTGGAGAATCAGAGGAACCAGTAGCTGGTCCAGCGGTCTAAGAGCTCTTCGGAGAAACGATGGTGAAGTTTCAGTTCGAAGGACTGGAGGCCGACGACCTCAGACAAGAGAGCAGAAGATCAAGAAGCTCTTCAGAGAAACGAAGTTGGAGGCCGACAATCTCAGATGAGAGCAGATGTGTTTTCTTCTGAAAGAGTTGCCCATCCCTCTACGCGGCTTTCTCCTTCTTTTATCTAAGTCCTGCACCTATCAGAACCCTACTGCCTACATTTAGGGCAGGACTTTCTGTTTAATCTGCTATTACACACCTAAAGTCACATGATCTTGGGTGTGTCATGATCCTGTCAAGTTGACAAATTAGATTAACTATCAGAGTCATGATAACAAACAATTGGAAAAAAAAAACCCTTATAGCTAACATCATTTGTAATAGTGAGAGACTGAAAGCTTTGACCCTAAGATTAGGAAAATATTAAAGATGTATGCCCTTCTCTCTTTTGTTCAACACATTATTCTAAGGTCTGGCCACTACAATAAGGCTAAAATAAATAAAATAAAAGGCATATAGATTAGAGTATAAGAAACAAAATTATCCTTATTTTCAGACAACATGATTGTGTATGAAGAAAATCCTAAGAAACGTATTTAAAAACAAAAGCTCCTAGTACTGTTAAATTAGATCAATCGTTTTCAGGATACAAGACCAACCCAAGAAATCTGAATTTAAAGGTAGGATATCATTTACCACCATTCCTAATATAATGAAACATATGTATAAGCTAAAGAAAATGCAAATAGAGTCATTGTGCTGGAGATTGCAAAATACTGTTGTAAGGAATCAAACACCTACAGAGATGAAGATAGGTAGTGGGTTCATGAACTAGGAGATTCAAGATGTAAATTATCCAAATTGATCTGTATGTTTAATGAAATTCCCAGCAAGGTTTTTGTAGACATAGCCAATTATATTTAAAAAATGTATAGAAACACACAGAACCAAGACTAGATAAAACAATCTTAAGCAAGAAGTACACCATAGAAGTAAATATTCTACCTGATACTAAGGCTTATTATCCAACTACAGTCAATAACAGAGTGTATAATGGCATGGAGATATGAGGGTGAATCAATGGAGAATAACAGAAAATCCAGAAATAGAGTCCTGTAAATTCTTGACTGATTTGTGATAGAGGTTTAAAAGCAATCTGATGGATGAAGGATAAAATGAAATCAGTTTTTCACATTTTTTAGTTTTTAAAACTGACAATAATTGTCATATTTATGGAAGCCTTTTATTACTATTTTTTTTATTTTTTGTGGTACTGGGGTTTGAACCCAGGACCTCCTACATGAGAGGCAAGTGCTCTACCAGTGAACTATATCCCCAGCCTGGAAGCAATTCTTAAGAACATTACTGAGGCAACTAGTTAAAGAAATAATCAAATGGAAAAGCCTATGCAACACCAACAGGACTTCAAATTAATTGAAAGCAGTAAATATCACTGCACTCACAAGTAATGATATGTGTTTTACATATCATTACTTCCCATGGAATGAAAAAGCATTATACATGATACTCATCTTTTCAGAAAATATCAACCAGCAATTCTTTTTTTTTTTTTTTTTTTTTTTTT
>PVJS01057010.1:0-12179 GCA_004027185.1 Glis glis | reverse complement strand
TTAAAAGAAAGGACACCAGAATATGTATGCATTCCATCCCCCCATCCTCTGGCCACTGTCTCCCATGTGAGCACACAATGAGATGGTAACCATCTATGAGGGTCCTCACCAGAACCCAGCCATGCTGGCACCCTGATCTTGAACTTCCCGCCTCCAGAGCTGTGAGAAAATAATTTTCTTCTGTTTAAGCTACCTGGTCCATGGTATTTTGTTATGGTAATCTAAACTGACTAAGACACATCTTCAAGTACATGGTTGATTTTCCCTGACTTCTGAGACTCCCACTGTGTTTTCCATTCTATAAATGCCTTGCTTAAGGAGACTTCACTGTACTACACCCTGGATCATTCCCTGATAGTCTTTGACTATTTACCATTTGCCAAAGTTCTGTCCAACAAACCCAGATTTATTCTGTTTCAACTCATCCATTCATTCTGTTATTCACTCATTGTTAGAGAATTTATTGAGGCTTTGCTATGCCCCTTCATGGGCCCCATGCTAAGCGGTGGTAAAAGAAATGAATCAAATTTATGTGCTTCCTGCCTTTATGGAACTCTCAGCCTCATGGGGAGACAGTAAATCAATAAACAGATATGTTAACATAATCATGAAGTAGGAAGAAGGAAATCAGAATGGACTCACTGTGGGGCTAATGTTTAGCTGATTTCTGAAGGATGGGAATGAGTCATCTATGCAAAAGCCAGGGGAAAGCATACCAGATAGAAGTACAAGTATGTGGAATTTTCTACAGAGCAAAAGACCTTGAACTGAAAGATAGTGTGGTGGCAATGATCCCCCTTCATTGAATGACTTGTCCCATTTGCTAGTAGTGCTAAGGACCTCTCGCAGCTACAGAAGCCACATTGCCAAGGTCACTTCTTTCCTGAGATGGGCCACATGCAGAGATGGATTGATGTGGGAACATAAGGCTTGGCCATCTCATTTCAGAGGAACAACTCTGATAGGCTCCCTGTGTGATCAGCCAAGTCTGTCACTTAGCCAGAATTGCAGCTGGATTTCTTCCCATGGCCACTCCCTTTTCTTTCCCTCCATTAATCCAGGGACTCCTTCCCAAATACTGTCCCTAATAAACACCCTGCATGTTACACTCCATCTTGGAGTTCACTCCCTGAGAAATTCCAACTACAATACCCAGAGTAACTTAAGGTGAATTACGAGCAAAGATTTAAGACCGACTGATGTCAGGTTTGCTACAATGTATTTAATTTTATTTTTAGTGTACTGGAGGTCATTAAATGTTTTTAAGTAGAGACATACCACAATGTCTTGTTATGATCATGGGAAAATGAGTAATCCCTCTACCTGGTGTTATGGCTTCCTATATAGCTACAGTAGTCAAGACTTTGTGAATTGGCAGAGGAACTGACATGTAGATCAATAAAACAGAAATACTCCCACATAAGTATGGCCAAGTTATTTTTGAAAAGTTGGGAAAACAATTCGATGGAAAAAGGATAGTCCTTGCAACAAACGGTGCTGGAGTCATTGTATATTCATAGACCAAAAAAAAAATGATGATCCTTGTCCTGAGAGTCATACTTTATACAAAAGCTACTTCCAAGAGGATCAAATATTTCAATGTACAACTATAACTCTTTTAGAAGATAACAGGAAAGAAACTTCACAGTGTAGGTTTAGGCAGAGTTCTTAGACTGGACAACAAAAGCATGATCAAGAAAAAGAAAATTTGAGCCAGGCGTGGTGGCACACTCTTGTAATCCCCATACCTGGGAGGCTGAGACAGGAGGATTGCAGGTTTGAGGCCAGCCACAGCAATTTAGCAAGACTCTCAGCAACTTAGTGAAAACCCTGTTTCAAAATAAAAAATAAAATAGGGCTGGAGGTGTAGCTCAGAGGTAGAGTGCCCCTGGGTTCAATCCCCTGGAAGGAAGGAAGGAAGGAAGGAAGGAAGGAAGGAAGGAAGGAATTTAATAAATTTAAATAAATTTAATAAATTTAAATAAATAAATAAAATAAATTTAATAAATTAGATCTCATTGAAATTAAAAACATTTGATTCATGACAGACCTTGTTAAAGAACGAAAAAACAAGCTACAGACCAAGAAAAATATCAACAAACTCTGTATCTGACAATGAGCTAGTGTCTAGAATATATTAAAAACTCTCTAACTCAACAATCAAAAACATAAAAAATTCAATTGGGAAATGGGCAAAAGACCCAAAGAGATATTTCACCAAATTGTATATATAGTTGGCAGATAAATGTATGAAAAGATGTTCAATACTACATCACTAGCCATTAGGGAAATGCAATTAAGACCACAATGAGCTATCCCTACACATCTATTAGAAGAGCTAAAATAGTGGAGATTCCAAATGCTGAAATGCATACAAAGAAACTAGATTCCTTATACACTGCTGTGAGAATGTGAAATGGTTCAGCTGTTCTGGGAAATAATTTGGCTTAATTTTATATACATAGATCATAATAGTGTTGTATTCCTGGATTTTTTTGTACAAAATTGTGCTAGTTTGCTAACTCTTTAATATCTAGAAACTAGATATTATAAAATTAGGACTCATTTGTCCAGTATATACACAATATATGCAGTATAGCAAAGTTAAATGAAATGCATATAACATAAAGGGCAATGGGTAAGCTGAAAATTTCTAGCATACACTAACACCTTTTACAGTTTCTTCCCACCCACCTCCACTAACCCAATGAAGAAGTACAGACAATATTCTGTTCACAGAGGTGGTTTAATGATTCCATTTTCAAACACAGTATTTCCCATCAGTTTTCATTTTGCGTGTGTGGTACCAGGGAGTGAACCCAGAGGCATTCCACCTCCAAGCTACAACCCCTGCCCTCCTGGTTTTGATATTGTACTAAAATTATGTAAGAGAAAACCATAGGGGGGAACTGGTTGAAGGTTACATGGGACCTCTCTGTACTATTTTTGCAACTTCCTTAAGTCTATAATTATTTCAAAAAAAAGTAAAAATTTCATGATCCATTTACGTTAAAAGGTATGGAAGAGCAAATAATCTTTTTCCAGTGGTCGGGTGTGTTACAATGCCTTCCTGGAATTATTCCATATATTGGTTTTCATTGCTCACAAGTGTAGAAATAAAATATATACACAAAGGGATTTGACAGATCTAGGACCATTACCAGTGGTATGTTAGTGAATGTTAAACAACCGTCTTTCCTGGGGAAATAAGCCCTGATTTGTAGTGTTTGTCTGTTTCCATCTATTTCCACAGCCAATTTCAAGTTACCAAAGTGACCTCCAGTTGGCATACAACATTTCTGAAACATTAATAATCAGCTCTGAAGAGCTGGTATCAAATATGCCACTGCTCCAGCATGCTACTAAAGTTGGATGGAGAGTATTTGTATGTTTGTGTGTGTTTAAATGACTAATTATTACTTACTTTTCTTAGCATTTATTAAACCCTTTGTCTAAAACCTAAGCACAGTCAAAAAACAAATCTGTGGTACTAGCTCCCAGTAATTGCATTTGGATTAAAGCAGTGAAGTATTCATGTGGCAGAGCCTCTTAGAATCAACGATTGAAAAAAATCTAAATAAAAAAGTTTGCTTTTTACCAGGTGCTCAAACAACTGTGTGAAATGAGGAGCCTCGAAGTGAAGTGCATTATTTGAACTGTTGAAATCCACCCATGCATTTACTGGGCACCATTCAGTGCCAGAGACCTGTTATATTGAGGGATAATTTCAAAAGAGGGATTTTTCCTTTTCTTTCTTTCTTTTTTATTTTGTGTGTGTGGTGGAGGTGCTGAAGATTAAACCCAGGGGGGCATTCTACCTCTGAGCTACACTCTCAGCCCTATTTTATTTTTTATTTTGAAACACAGTCTAAGTTGCAGAGGGTCTTGCTAAATTGCCGAGGCTGGACTTGAACCTGTGAGCCTCCTATTTCAGCCTCCCAAGTACTGGGATTACAGGCATGTGCCACCATGCCCAGCTAGAAGAGGGATTTTTCTATACCCCTGTCATTATCTCCAGGAGGCTTTTGCTTAGACAAAAGATTTTTGTTATGTTCCTGGCCAATTCGAGTCCATACTGTTGTAATGAGTTAAAATCACATTTATCAGTCAGGCGTGGTGGCACACGTTTGTAATCCCAGTACTTGGGAGGCTGAGACAGGAGGATCGCAGGTTCGCGGCCAGCCTCAGCTACTTAGTGAGGCCCTCTGCAACTTAGTGAGACCCTGTTTCAAAATAAAGAATAAAAAATAGGGCTGAGGGTGTAGCTCAGAGGTAGAATGCCCCTGGGTTCAATCCTCAGTACTGCCAAAAAAAAATCACATTTATCTAAAAATCTAAAGAATAAAACAATGTTGTCCTGGAACTTTATATTTCAAAGGGATCATACAGGCCTATTCCTCTGCCACTTAATTGGTGAGTTGATATTTCCCCTGGTTATAACTGCATTGTCTTAACCTTCCCTAGAGGAACCAAGGCAGAATATGTGTATTGGTGACTAAATTACATTTGGATGCCAGGTAAAAGCTGGAACTAGAGTGTGACTGTCAACTTCCAGTGATATTGCTTCATTGACAGCGGTTCTGTGGGGACCTCCTCTAGCAGCTTCCAGAGCAACAGGATAGGAGAGCTTGCATCCCAATCCTGGCTTCACCTTTTTCCAACCACTGATTAGAGCCAAGTTAGAAAGGTTTAGGACCTGCATTCTCTTCATCTATACAGGAAGCAGCTCTGAGCCTGCACTCTTGCTAGCCTCAAAGGACTATTGCAAGCGGCATGTAAGAAAATATATATGAAAGCCTGTGGTATCTGAAATTTGCTATGTAAATGTAATTATAAATGTCTCCCTACATAGCTCTCTATAAATGTCACCTCTCCAGAGAAACCTTGGTTGACCACTCTAACTAAAATAGTCCTGTCTGAGCCGGTGTGGTGGTGCACGCATTTAATTCTAGTCCTTGGGAAGCTGAGACAGGAGGATTGCAGGTTTGAGGTCAGCCTCAGCAACTTAGTGAGACCCTGTTTCAAAATAAAAGTGGTTGAGGGTGTAGCTTGGAGGTAGAATGCCCCAGGGTTCATTCCCCAGTCACTTCCCTGCCCCAAATAAAATAGTCCTGTCTCTTTTTTTCTGCCCCCAATTCTAGAATGAAAGTTCTATGAAGGTGAGACTTTACTCGTTGCTGAATTCTTAGATCTTACAACTTTCCTGTCCGAAAGTAACTTTCAGTCCATATTTATTGAATGAACAAATTCAGGTATGAATGGATAAGGTAGTATTATTTTTATTGAGGGTTCATAAGCCGTTCATTATGCATACATATTATTTCAAAGTTATTTAAATGCAAATTTTACCAAGTTATGGAATTGGCTGGCCATGGTATGAAGCAAACAGCAAGCAGCTTTATTTTACTGCCACTAATGGCTCCTCTAAGGAAGGAATGGAGAAGAGACAGCTTAGTGTTGGTATTGTTCATGTTCTTCTTGACTCTTGAATACTCTATCTTGTTAGGCATTCAAACCCTAACTCTCTCATGAGGTGCGTTGGTGGAAGTAACACACTATACCTTCCTTCAGATGTGGGCAACAAACTTTCTAGCAGATCTCTCTTACAATATCCCCTCATCTCCTACTTCCAGGGAACTGCCTACAGCCACTTTTCTTATGGGGTCCTTTTGCTCCACTGTAGTTTTATTTATTTTTTGGTACTGGGGATTGAACCCAGGGGCATTCTATCTCTGGGCCCTATTTTATTTATTATTTTGAAACGGGTTTGCTAAGTTGCTGAGGCTGAACTCATACGTGTAATCCTCCTGTCTCAGTCTCCCAAGGACTGGGATTATAGGCATGTGCCACCACATCTGGCTCCACCAGGTAGTCTTTTTGAATGGGCTTCTTCAAGGACCCCCTTCATGCCAAGGACAGGATCTTGTTCACCAGAAGGTGGCATTGTGCTTTGACCCAATACTGACCCTCCTCTCCATGCCATGCCATCATGGACTACTCTATGAGCATCAGTCCTCATGTGCATCCCAAACTCCTGGGTAGACATGTAGGGTCTTTCAGTTATTTGTTGCTGCATACAAACTTGATAGGTTAAAATAATAGGCTAAAACAACCACTTTATTTGCTCAAAATTCTATGGGTCAGCAATTTGTGAAGGGCTCAGAAGGGTGATTTTTCTGCTCCTCTGGCCTGTGGTTACTAATACAGCTATAGTCACCTGATGGATTGACTGG
Source organism: Glis glis (assembly GCA_004027185.1). Lineage (NCBI taxonomy): Eukaryota > Metazoa > Chordata > Mammalia > Rodentia > Gliridae > Glis > Glis glis. Next base: position 5,946 of record PVJS01057010.1, on the reverse strand, counting down.
GGCTGGACAGTCTAAGATTTCCTCACTCATATGTCTGGCAGTTGGTGTTAGATGTTGGCTGGACCACATAGTCCCAAGTGACCTCTCATCCTCCAGCAGGCTATCCCAGGAGTCTTCATTTCACATGATGTAGCATTCCAGAAGGGAAAGATCCAAAACAAAAGTACTTTCTGAGCTTCCATTTATGTCGTCCTTGTTTATTTCCCAATGTCTAAAAAAATCATATAATTAATATAAGAGTCAGTATAGAAGGAGTCCAGAAAAGGGCATGGAACTCAGGAAGTGTGATTCACTGGGGGCCATTAGTATGAGAAAATGGGATTTACCTAAAATTAGTGGTGTCAGAGCTGAGAGCTGATTGTACACATCTCTTCCCAAATTCACATTGGTGACTTCAGGCTTATAGCTTGAAATTGGCCACAATGGGAATATTTACAGCACAGAAATCAGCAAATATTACAAATGAGCCCCCTGCACATCCAGAGACAAGTTGTTAAACATTTATTAGCATTCCAGTGCTTTAAACATTCTAGAAACAGTATTAGGCACGTCTCTGAGTGTCTATTTAGAAAGCAGTATTTGTTGCTTCTCTTGAGACTACAAATTTGACTAGAAGGACTGAAAACCCTTCTTCTGAGGAGAAAGAAGAGGGGAAAAATTTCACTTTTTTTTTCTTTTCTGTAAATTACCTTCGAACATCATACTGTTGACCCTTTGGACTTCTTGGATATATTCTAGAAATCGGCAGTAGGGTAGATAATTTAAAGACTGGTTAGTCTCCATCTTAGCACATCTTATGGGGGCATCTATGCCTTATAGAGAACATGATCTCAGCATTGAGGCATTAATAAAAACTCTAGGCCAGTAGGAACTATTTAATTCCATAGCCTCTCCATCTAACCTGTTATATAATTTTCCTGAGTTGGACAAATCTCTTTGATTTGCCTCTGTGTAAATAAATAATCCATATTGAAGCATATGCAGTCCATCTATGCTACAGCTTCTATTTTGACCCTCTGAAACAAGCCAGAGAATCAGTCATAAATCTATGCTTTGGCACCATGCCATTGGCCTACATGGATGCCTACATTATTTTAAAGAACAATTAAGAGTTTACTACTCTATTTCCTCTCAAAGCTGAGTGAAGGATGTTGCTCACTGCTTCACCCGGGGCCTCCTGCCTGGCTACCCACAAGATACTATGCCCCTGATACTCAGTGCCATTTGGTTCTGCTGAGCACCGGGAAAATCACATCTCACAAACCCTGTGAGATTTGTAACAGATCAAGTTTTTCATTTTGTTCCAGCCATTAGAAAGCACAGAGAGAGGAGGAAGGGCAGAGCGAGGTGGCAGAGTTAGTCTTCATTGACTGTCCCCCTGGGAGAAAGATTGATTTCAACAACTATTCATGCACAAAAATACCTTCACAAGAGCTAAGGAGACCAAGTGAGAGATTACAGTACTTGATTGCAGCACAATAATAAAAAATATATATTCTTTGAAGAGGGTAGGAAGGACAGTTTTAAATGACCGCATCACCCTTCTCCCAACCCCAGGCAGCACAGCACAGAGATATTGTTCTCTTGAGGGAAAGAGAGGGAAGGAGCACGGGTCTGTGCCCTGGACCCGAACACTGGGTCTGCCACAGTACGACACAAAAACAAAAACCCAAAACATGTCTTAACAAACTGAAGATGATTGAAATCATATCAAGTATCTTTTCTGACCACAATGATGCAAAACTAGAAGTCAATACCAGGGGAACTTTGGGAAATTAAGAAATACACGGCCGGGCATAGTGGTGCATGCTTGTAATCCCAGTACTTGAGAGGCTGAGACAGGAGGATCGCAGGTTGGAAGCCAGCCTCAGCAATTTAGTGAGGCTCTCAGCAACTTACCGAGACCCTGTTTCCAAATAAAAAATAAAATAGAGCTGTAGGTGTAGCTTGGAGGTAGAATGCCCCTGGGTTCAACCCCTAGCATCACAAAAGAAGAATGAGGAGGAGAAGGGAGGAAGGAAGGAAAAAGAAGAAACACGTGGAAATGAAACAACTTCTGAACAACCAATGGGGTCAATAAAGAAATGGTACCAAAATTGGCTTTCAAATAAATGAATACTCAAAATAACAACAACTAAAATGGAAAAAAATGGAAATAAAAATATTTCTTGAGATGAATGGAAATGGAAACACGACATGCCAAAACCTGTGGTATAAAGCAAAAGTAGTTCTGAGGGATGCCTATAACACTAAGTGCCTACATAAAAAGAAGAAAGATCTCAATTAAGCCACTTGACATTGTACCTCGAGCAACTAGAAAACAGCAAACCCATCCCAAAGTCAATAACCAAATGTTCCAGTCAGCATTATTGCTGCTGTGACCCAAAATACCTGGCAACCATGAGATTTTTGCTCACAGTTCTGGAGGTTTTAGTCCATGTTAGGCCATGCCACATCTGCAGAGCTCAGGGCATGGTGGTGGGAAGCTGAGAGAAAGAGAGGAAGGGGACCATGGATAGATACATAGTCTGTAAGACAATACCCCCAATGACTCACCTCCTCTAGCCATGCCCCACCTGCCTACCTGTCTACCTTACCACCTAATAAATCCATTAATCTGTCAGTGGATTTATTCACTGATGAGAATAGACCCTCATGATTTAATCATTTCACCTCTGAACATTTTTGTATTGCCATTACATGAGTTCTTCCAGGAGACATTTTATATCCAAACCATAACACCAAAACCATATGTACCAGCATAAAAATAGAAACAAAGACAAATAGAACAGAATAGAGATTCCCCCCAAAAAATCCATGTATTTGTAGTCAACAGATTTTCAACAAAGTTACCAAAAACACACAATGGGGGAAAACAGTCATCTCAATAAATGGTGTTGAGAAAACTGGATATCCACATGCAAAAGAAGGAAATTAGACTCGTGTCTTACACCATATACAAATATCAACTCAAAACAGATTTAAGAGCTAGGCATGGTGGCGCATGCCTGTAATCCCAGTGCTTGGGAGGCTGAGACAGGAGAATTGCAGGTTCTAGGTCAGTCTCAGCAACTTAGTGAGCCCCTCCGCGACTTAGTGAGTCCCTGTTTCAAAATAAAAAATGGGGCTGGGGGCATAACTCAGAGGCAGAATGCTCCTGGGTTCAATCCCCAGACTACAAATTAAAAAAAACTGATTAAAGGCTTTAACATAGGGCCTGAAACTTTAAAGATACTTGAAGAAAAAATACGGGAAAGACTCCATCACATTTATCTGGGCAATGATTTTTTTGGATATGACCCTAAATGCACAGCTAAGAAAAGCAAAAACAGACAAATGGGATTAAATCAAACTATGAAGCTTCTGTACAGCAAGGAAATAATCAACAGAGAGAAGAGAAAACCCACACGATGGGGTGAAATATTAGCAAGTTATACATCCAAAAAGGAGTCAATATCCAAACTATATAAGGAACTCAACTCAATAGCAAGAAAAGAACCCAAAAGTTGGCAAGCCGGGCCTGGTGGCACACACCTGTAATCCCAGTACTTGGGAAGCTGAGACAGGAAGATCGCAGGTTTGAGGCCAGCCTCAGCTACTTAAGCAAGACTCTGTTTCAAAATCAAAAGGGCTGGGGGTATAGCTCAGAGGTAGAATGGCCCTGGGTTCAATCTCCAATACCCCCAATAAAATTGAGCAAAGGCCTTGAATAGACATTTCTTAAAAGAAGTCATACAGGTCTGAGGATGTAGTTCAATGGTAGAGAGCTTGCCTAGCATGCAAGAGACCCTGGGTTCAATTCCCAGCACTGCCCAAAAAGAAATACTAGCATCCAACAGGCATATGAAAAAATACTCAGTATCACCACTCATCAGGGAAATGCAGAGTAAAACCACAATGTGATAATATCTTACACCTCTTAGAATGGCTATTATCAAAAAAGACAAAAGGCAAATGTAAAGACATGGAGAAAAGGGAACCCTTGTACACTGCTGGTAGGACTATAAGAACAGCCATTGTGGAAAATAGTATGGTGATTCCTCAAAAAACTAAAAATGGCCAGGCGTGGTGGCGCACGCTTGTACTCCCAGTACTTGGGAGGCTGAGACTGGAGGATCCGGGTTTGCGGCCAGCCTCAGCTACTTAGTGAGGCCCTCAGCAACTTAGTGAGACCCTGTTTCAAAATAAAAAATTAAAAAAAGGGCTGGGGGTGTAGTTCGGAGGTAGAATGCCCCTGGGTTCAATCCCTAGTACTGCAAAAAAAAAAAAACCTAAAAATGGAACTACCATATCATGCATCAATTCTACTACTGGATTTCTCTAAAGTAAATAAAATCAGTATGTTGAAGAGATATTTGCACTCAAGGGTTTGTTATAGCATTATTCACAATCGCCAGGGCATGGAATCAGCCTAAGTATCCATCAGCAGATGAATGGATAATGAAAATGTGGTATATATACACAATGGAATACTATTGTGCCCTGAAAATGAAGGAAATCCCATCATCTTCATCAACATGGTTGCAATTGGAGATCATTATGTTAAGTGAAATAAATTAGCTACCAGAAGATAAACACCACATGATCTTACATGTGGAAGCTAAAAACATTAGTCTCATAGGAGTAGAGAGTAGAATGGTGTTCACCAGGGGTTGGGGGTTGGTGGGAGGGGTATGGGAAGATATTAATCAAAGAACACAAAATTTCAGGTAGACAGGGAGAATGAGTTCAAGACATCTGTTGTATAACATGGTGACTATAGTTAACATGTATTGTATTCTTGAAAAATACTGAGTGAAAGTTAAGTGTTCTTGCCACAAAGATGATAACTATGTGAGGTAATGCATGGATTAGTGGGCTCTATTTAGTCATTCTGCAATGTGTATATACTTCAAAACATCATGTTGTGCATGATAAATACATGCAATTTTATTTGTGAATTTAAAGTTTTTAAAAAAGCACAACAACACTTTCCCTCCTGTAGCATTGTTCAGGAGTGGTGATGTGTACTCCATATGTCAACTCGCTTTCCTAGCCTTCCACCGTTTTCCTTTTCTACTTTCTTCTCCGTAAGCTCAGTTTCCTTATTTATTTATTTATTTATTTATTTACTTATTTTGTGTACTCATTTATTTTTGTAGTACTGGCAATTGAACCCAGGGGCATTCTACCTCTGAGCTACACCCCTGGCCCTATTTTATTTTAAATTTTGAAACAGTGTCTTGCTAGGTTGCTGAGAACCTTGCTAAGTTGCTAAGGCTGGCCTCAAACCAGCAATTTTCTTGTCTCAGCTTCTTTCCTCCTTTATTTTTCTATTGTTTTGCTTCCCATAACTTTATGAATGGCAATCATCTTTTCTTGAAACAAAGAGGATGCAAATAAGTCATGAACTAGCATTCATTAGTCATTGTATTTACAAAGATTCTGCTCCTAAAGCACAGTCTGTGGACCAGTAATAGCAGTTTAACAGTTGGGTGTGGTGGCACACGCTTGTAATCCCAGTACTTGGGAGGCTGAGACGGGGGGATCGGGGTTCGTGGCCAGCCTCAGCTACTTAGTGAGGCCCTCCGCAACTTAGTGAGACCCTGTTTCAAAATAAAAGATAAAAAAATAGGGCTGGGGGTGTAGCTTGGAGGTAGAATGCCCCTGGGTTCAATCCCCAGTACCGCAAAAAAGCAAAAAACAAAAATAGCAGCTTTACTTGGGAGCTTTTTAGAAATGCAGAATCTCCCATTCTATCTAGCTCCAATGGGACGTAGAAGGGACTTAGAAAGGAAGAAGAAGAAATCTTTAGATGGACAAAGAAGGTGACCTAACTGAGGGAGTTGGGCGGGGAGTGGAGGGAAACAAACTATAGCACATGATGTACATACACAAACCTATAAGACTCAATCACTATCTGGAGCATGAAAGGGAGGGAAGGGGGAGGGAATAGGGTGGGATTGG
>PVJS01057009.1:0-12177 GCA_004027185.1 Glis glis | reverse complement strand
CTACTTAGTGAGGCCCTCCGCAACTTCGTGAGACCCGGTTTCAAAATAAAGAATAAAAAAAAAATAGGGCCCGGGGTGTAGCTCCGAGGTAAAACGCCCCTGGGTTCAATCCCCGGGCCAGGCGTGGTGGCGCACGCTTGTAATCCCAGTACTTTGGGAGGCGCAGACCGGAGGATCCAGGTTTGCGGACAGCCTCAGCTCTCTCTTTCTCTCTCTCCCTGTCTCTCTCTCTACTTAGTGAGGCCCTCCGCAACTTCGTGAGACCCGGTTTCAAAATAAAGTATAAAAATAGGGCCGGGGGTTTAGCGCGGAGGTAGAACGCCCCTGGGTTCCATCCCCGGTACCGCAAAAAAAAAAAAAAAACCAATCCCTGGTACTGCAAAAAAAAAAAAAAAAGAAACAAACAAAAGTGGGGAATCTGTTGTATATATATGGAAACATGTAACATAAAGAAATTTCTAAGTGAAAAGGACAACTTGCAGAATAAATTATACAGTATGATTGCAAATATGCATGCCAAACACATTACACACACACACACACACACACACACCCCACACGTGCGCGCGCACATGCACGTATAGGTATACTTAGGAACAGTCTGAAAGGTTATACAAGAAATTTCCAGCTTGGCATGGTGGTGCACACCTGTAATCCTAGTACTTGGGAAGCTAAGACAGGAGGATTGCAGGTTCAAAGCCAGCATCAGCAATTTAGCAAGGCTCTCAGCAACTTTGTGAGACTCTGTTTCCAAATAAAAGATAAAAATAGGGCTGGGGGCATAGCTTGGAGGTAGAATGCCCCTGGGTTCAACCTCTAGCACCACACACACACACACAAAAAAAAAAAAGGAAAAAGAAATGTCCAACAGTGGTACCTCTAAGGAGGGGAGTGCCATTGGGGAATGTGGGTTAAGGATTGGTGAATGGGGAGTTTTGCATTTTACTGTAGATACTTCTGTATTATATTATTTCACAGCAAAAATGTATTATTTCTCCTTTCCAATTTTTCAGGTAGTTGGTGGGCCTGTCTGCACTTGCCAGGGACAGGAGTGTGACATAGTAGGATTAATTCCCCAAACCAGCTCTGCCCACATCAGTTGGGTTAGAAATAGCTGCTGAGATCAGAACAGGGAGCATGTGTGTGTGTGTGTGGGGGGGGAGTGTAGTATGTACAAGTGGCTGGGAGAGGCAGCCAAGACACGTTAATTCCAATTTACCAATAGAAGTATTATGTGTCATGTTTTGACTTCTTCCAAATTACTTTGCCCTCTGTTATCACACTGGACCCTGAGGATAATTCTGTGGGCAGGGATGATAATAGGAAAAGGAGTAATCAAAACATGGGACAACAAAGAATGTGTGTGTGTGTATGTGTGTATAGAACTAGTTTATTTTCTCTCTCTCTCTCTCTCTCTCTCTCTCTCTCTCTCTTATTTAAAAAGAAATAGAGCTGGGTATGGTGGTGTATGCCTGTAATCCCAGTACTTGGGAGGCTGAGACAGGAGGATTGCAGGTTTGAGGCCAGCCTCAGCAATTTAGTGAGACTCTCAGCAACCTAGCAAGACCCTGTTTCAAACAAAAACATTTTAAAGAGGGCTAGGGATGTAGCTTGGAGGTAGAATGCTCTTGGGTTCAATCCTCAGTACCAATAAATAAATAAATAAAATATACAACATCTGGGCGTGGTGGCGCACACTTGTAATCCCAGTACTTGAGAGGCTGAGACTGGAGGATCCAGGTTCGTGGCCAGCCTCAGCTATTTAGTGAGGCCCTCCACAACTTAGTGAGACCCTGTTTCAAAATAAAGAATAAAAATAGGGCTGGGGATGTAGCTCAGAGGTAGAATGCCCCTGGGTTCAATCCCCGATACCGCCCCCCAAAAATATATACGTATATATATTTTATACAAGGATATTTTTATACAAGGATATTTATCGCAGCATTACTTGAAATGATAATAGGTTGATGAAAGTCATGCTGCTGGTTGTGGTGGCACACCTGTATAGTCCCAGCTACTCTGGAGACTAAGAGGAAAAAATAGCCATGTCCATCCATAGGGCAATATGTGAATGCATTATGGTACTTCCTTTATATACAGCTTTTGAAAATGAGTTAGAATTTTATTTAGTGGCACCTGGGAGATGTTGATAAATCATTGAGATAAACAAGTTGCGAGCAATGTGTACAGTGTAAACTTAGTATTCTTATTTTTTTTTGTGGTTCTGAGGATTGAACCCAGGGGCATTCTATCTCTGAGCTACACTCCCAGCCCTCACTAAAGAATAAAAATCACCTATTAAAAATCAAGTAGCTGGCCACGAACATGGCTTTTTTAAAAACATTTTTATTATCTCTGAAATTGAGATGTCTTAGCATTAATGATATAGGATAGTTCTATTTTCCAATGCCTCTTTATTTTTCCATTAACTAAATCCTGGCCCTTGCCTGCGCTTCCTGCTTCCAGTCCTATCAGATCCACTGACATTACCAAGCTACTTTGGGTGGGAAGAAGTGGGTAGATAGATTATTTGAGTTTGTGAGGATTTTGTTTATTCTCACATAACTGGTAGATATTCTATATGTAGTTGTTGTTTGAGAAATCAGGTAAATATATGTATAGCCCTGAGGCATGCACCTTAGTGCTCCTGAGCTTTTTTTGCTTTTTTTCTATCTTAATTATTCCTGGTCTTTGTTGTTTTTTGTTTTGTTCTGCTTGGTGTGTGCGTGAACCCAGGGGCATTCTACACTCCAGCCCTATTTTATTTTTTATTTTGAAACAGGGTCTCACTAAGTTGCTGACAGCCTCACTAAGTTGCTAAGGCTGGCTTTGAACCTGCAATCCTCCTGTCTCAGCCTCCCAAGTACTGGGATTACAGGCGTGCGCCGCCACACCCGGCTGGTCTTTGTTTTTGCAGTACTGGGGATTGAACCCAGTGCCTCAAGCATGTTAAACAAACATTCTACCATTGAGCTACATTCCTAGCCCTTTTTAAAAATTATTTGAGACAGGGTCTCCTTAAGTTGCCCAGACTGGCCTTGACCTTGTGATCCTCCTGCCTCAGCTTCCCACTCCGAGTAGCTGGGATTACAGGTGTGTGCAACCATGCTCAGCAGTTTTCTTTTTAAATGCAGTGAAAATGTACATAGGGGATGGTGGTTCATAAGTGTGTGGCTCATGGTTATCTTGTGTGAGTCTACTAGAAAGAGCTGTAGATAGCCGGACGTGGTGGTGTGTGCTTGTAATCCCAGTAATTAGGAGGCTGAGACAGGAGGATCACAGGTTTGAGGACGGCCTCAGCAAGTAGTGAGACTCTCATCAACCTAGTGAGATCCTGTTTCCAAATTAGAAATAAAATAGATCTGGGTGTGTAGCCCGGAGGAAGGCCCCTGGGTTCCATCCCCAGTACCACCCCCCCCCCAAAAAAAAAGAGAAAAGCTATAGATTAGGAGCCAGAGAAGATTAGAGTTGCGTCATAGCCCTATTACTTTTCATTTTATTTTATTTATGTTTTGTAGTGCTGGGGATTGAACCCAGGGAAATTCTACCTCTGAGCTATACCCCAAACCCTATTTTATGTTTTTTATTTTGAAACAGAGTTTCACTAAATTGCTGAGGCTGGCCATTAACCTGAGATCCTCCTATCTCAGCCTCCCAAGTACTGGGATTACAGGCATGGGCCAGTGTGCCTGGTACCCTGTTACTTTTTAGCTGTGTGATTTTAGGCAAGGTACTTAACTTTTCTGAACTTCTTTCCCTTTTGTAAAGTGGAAATAATAATGTATACCTTACAGAGCTGTTGTGAGGATCATGTGAAGTACTTTGTAAATAGAAAACACTGTCAGTGGTAAAAGCTGTGTACACATATGTTAGTTGTTTGGTGAGGGTTGTAGAATCCCAAACAGGAGGAGGTGAGGACCTGAAGCAAGGAAAGAAAATGAAGAATGACCCCCACCAAATCCAGTCTTTTTTTTTTTTTTTGCGGTACTAGGGATTGAACCCAGGGGCATTGTACCTCTGAGCTACACCCCCAGCCCTATTTTTTATTCTTTATTTTGAAACAGGGTCTCACTAAGTTGCGGAGGGCCTCAGTAGCTGAGGCTGGCCACGAACTCGGATCCTCCTGTCTCAGCCTCCCAAGTACTGGGATTACAAGCATGTACCACCATGCCTGGCTCCAAATCCAGTCTCTTAACCACTTATTTATTTTATTTTTTTTTTAGTACTGGGGATTGAACCCAGAGGCATTCTACCTCCGAGCTACACCCCCAGCCCTATTTTTTATTCTTTATTTTGAAACAGGGTCTCACTAAGTTGCGGAGGGCCTCACTAAGTAGCTGAGGCTGGCCGCGAACCTGCGATCCTCCGGTCTCAGTCTCCCAAGTACTGGGATTATAAGCGTGCGCCACCACGCCCGGCTCTCTTAACCACTTATACTGTCTCTTTTTTTTTTGGATTTCTTTTGGTACTGGGGATTGAACCCAGGGGCATTCTACCTCTGAACTATATCCCTAGCCCTCGTTATTTTTTATTTTGAAACAGAGTCTTGCAAACTGCCCAGACTGGCCTCAAACCTACAGTCCTCCTGTTTTAGCCTCCCAAGTATTGGAATTACAGGTGTGCACCACTGTGTCCAGCTACTGTCTTCTTTTTATTCCTATTGGTGTGGTTGTTGGCTTTCTGTTACACTCTCCCCAAATGGAAATAATGCAAAGGATCTGAATTCCCAGAGATCTGGAATTTCTCCCAAAGTCTCCCACTTCCTCTCTTAATGCCTTGGTAGAAGAGTAACAAATTTATATGCAGATGAATACCAGGCCAGGCATGGTGGCACAGGTTTATAATCCCAGTACTTGGGAGGCTGAGACTGGAGGATCGAATGTTCGTGGCCAGGCTCAGTGACTTAGTGCGGCCCTCTGCAACTTAGTGAGACCCTGTTTCAAAATAAAGAATAAAAATAGGGCTGGGGGTGTAGCTCAGAAGCAGAATGCCCCTGGGTTCAATCCCCAGTACTGCCAAAAAAAAAAGAATACCAGCCCTTTATAGGCCTACAGGCCTAATAAGCAAGTATGATCCTACCACAGATCTTCTGTAATATTCATGCTATTCCAAATGAGACCCAAATCTTTCTCTAGCCATGAATCATATTTTTCACTAATTGCTGATTATTTCCTTTTTTTTTTTTTGGTGCTGAGGATTCAACCCGGGGACATTCTACCTATGAGCAATACCCCAGCCCTTTTTTTTTTTTAAATTTTGAAACAAGGTCTTGCTAAATTGCTTGAGGTTCTTGCTAAATTGCTGGGGCTGGCCTCAAACCTGTGATCCTCCTGTCTCAGCCTCTCAGCCTCCCAATTACTGGGATTCCAGGCATGTGCCACCACACCCAGCTTAGTGATTATTTCTAACTTCTGTATATCCAGTAGTTGCCCCATATCTAAGTTCTAACTCTTTTTTTTTTTTTTTTTTTTTTTTTGCGGTACCGGGTGGGGATGGAACCCAGGGGCATTCTACCTCCGAGCTATACCCCTGGTCCTATTTTTTATCCTTTATTTTGAAACCGGGTCTCACGAAGTTGCGGAGGGCCTCACTAAGTAGCTGAGGCTGGCCGCGAACCCGGATCCTCTGGTCTATGCCTCCCAAGTACTGGGATTACAAGCGTGCACCACAACGCCCGGCCTTAAGTTCTAACTCTTAAACTGCCTGGCAGAATGGCATTATAATAGTTCAGTTTATGGAGTGAGGACAGACCTGAGCTGGAATCCCCCCCACCCCGTTACTGGGGGTTGAACCCAGGGCCTCACACATGCTAGGCAAGTGCTCTACCGCTGAGCTACCTCCCCAGCCCTTCTTATTTTTTATTTTGAGACAGGATCTCTCTAAGTTGCTCAGGCTAGCCTCAACCTTGCTATACTCCTGTTTCAGCCTCCTGAGTTGTTGGGATTACAGGCGTGCACCACAGTGCCAGGCCATCACTTCCTTTTTATTGTCATCACCTTACTTCAGACATACTTCTTGCTTGGGATAAATAGTGGTTTTACACTGCATTCTACAAAAGCCTTATTGGACTGCAGAACTGACTCAAGAACCATGTGGAAGCCAAGGGACACAACTCAAATATCCTTTTACTTCAAACTACCTACTTTCATCTGTAGCCTGGTGTTGTATATAAAGATTTCATTTAAAGAGGATTCACTTTTAAAATATAGTTTAAAACCTTTCATTCTTTTTTTTTTTTTTTGCGGTACTGGGGATTGAACCCAAGGGCATTGTACCTCCGAGCTACACCCCCAGCCCTATTTTATTCTTTATTTTGAAATAGGGTCTCAATAAGTTGCGGAGGGCCTCACTAAGTAGCTGAGGCTGGCCACGAACCTGCGATCCTCCTGTCTCAGCCTCCCAAGTACTGGGATCACAAGTGTGCTCCACCACGCCCAGCTACCTTTCATTCATTTTAAGAAATATTTATCAGCCTGGCATGGTGGCACATGCCTGTAATCCCAGTACTTGGGAGCCTGAGACAGGAGGATTGCAGACTTGAGGATAGCCTCTGCAGGTAGTGAGACTCTCATCAGCCTAGCAAGACCCTGTTTCCAAATAAAAATAAAATAGGGATGGGGGTATAGCTTGGAGGTAGAATGCTCCTGGGTTCAATCCCCAGTACCACACAAAAAATAAAATAAAATAGGACTGGGGGTGTAGCTCATGTCAGAATGCCCCTGGGTTCAATCCGCAATACCACACACACACACAAAAAGAAAAAGGGTTAGGGGTATAGCTCAGAGGTAGAATGCTCCTGGGTTCAATCCCCAGTACTACAAAAAAAAAAAAAGTATTTATCAAGCACTACATCATGCCAGACATTATACTGAGCTCTAAGAGTTCAGTGTTGAGCACACAGTCTTTGATTTCTTTGAACTATAGTGGGAGGAAGAGAAATTAATTAGCCGGTGTGGTGGCATACGCTTGTAATCTCAGTACTTGGGAGGCTGAGACAGGAGGATTACAGGTTCAATGCTAGCCTCAGCAATTTAATGAGACTCTCAGTAACTTAGTGAGACCCTGTTTCAAAATAAAAAATAAAATAGGGCTGAGGGTGTAGCTCAGGTAGAATGCCCCTGGGTTCAATCCTCAATATCACCAAAACAAAGAAAAATTAATTAAGCGTAAACAAGTGTAATTAGAAACCAGGACTGCTGTGAAAGAAAGGGTTATGGTGCTATGGGAATGCAGGGTAGGAACTTGACCTCATCTAAGAGGTTAGGGGACTTTAGATGAAGAAGTAACTTTTGAGCCGAGATATATAAGATAAGTCGGAGTTACCTAGGTGAAGAGGGAGAAAAAGAAAGCTTCAGGTGGAAGAGCATGACTAGTACCAGACTGTACATATGTGGATGTAATTTTCTGTTCATGAACTTTCAGCCTCTAATAGCAGCTAGCATTTATCTCTGTACCAAGTATTGTGTTAAACATTTTACACATACTATTTTGCGAATTCCTTATAACAACCCTCTGAGAAAGTATTATTACAGATGGGGGAAATCGAGGGCATAGAGTTGTGAAATAACTTACCCACAGTTCCACAGCTAGTAAGCTATAGAGCAACAATTTGAATTAGGCAGACTTCAGATCACCTGCTCTTGCTATTATGCTATACTGTCTTCCTCTGTTTCATACCATTCCAGTCTGCACTTTATACAGTTACTATCCTAAAACATGCTTTAATCTTGGTGCTCCCTTCCCCTCCCTTTAGAAACGACGATTGTCTCCCATCACCTACAGGATAAAATCTGAATTCCTTAGCATGATGCAAGTGCCTCACAATTTGGTGCTACTTATCCTTATCATCTGCTGCACCTTCCTAAAACTGCATGCCACTGCAGAATGCAGTATGCTTTGTGCATGCTGGTTTCTCCACCTAAAATGCTCACTTGCCTGCTTTAATTTGTTCCCTTCTTTCCTTCTTTCCTCCTCCTCCTCCTCCTTCTTCATCTTTCTTTTTTAAGCTTTTGGTGAAACCCTACTCATCTTACTCATACTTTTAAGTATCTAGCTTAAATGTTACTTCTTGGGTAAAGCTTTCCCCACTAGTCATCCTGAGTTACTTAGTCCCTCACAGATCCTCTCAACCAGTACTATCTCCTGTTTTCCCATTCTGAAGTCTTCACTAAAGGAAGAATCTGAGTCATCTCTTCTGCTCCCCACCCTCCTCACACCCCTCACACCTTTTATGCTAAGAGCGTTGGAGCTCCCTATATAGTTTCTTTTCTTTTGGTACTAGGGATTGAACTCAGGGGCATTCTACCCTCTAAGCTACACCCCTAGCCCTGTTTTGTTTTTTATTTAGAAACAGTCTCAATAAGTTGCAGAGGGCCTCACTAAGTTGCTGAGGCTGGCCTGCGATCCTCCTGTGTCAGCTTCCCAAGTACTGGGATTACAAGTGTGCACTACCGGGCCCGGCAGTTCCTTTCAAATATTCCTTTCTTTTTAGTTCCTGTTGTCCCTGCCCTGACTTTAATCTTTACCTCTGCTACTGCCACGTAGCCATTTTCTCCCCTGGACTCAGTGTTGTGCCAGTCAGTCACCTTTACAAAAGCACATGTAGAATACCCTTCCCTCAGGACTCTTCAGCGCCTCCCAATGCACTCACTCATGTTACTGTTTTGTAACTGGCGCAATGAGGTGGGTTCTTTTCCTCAGTTCAGATAGATATCATGAACCAGGAAAACGAAGAGTCAAGAGACTCATTTGCAAAAAAACTTAAGCAGGATTTTATTACAAAGCAAGAGAGGAGAGAAAGAAAAGCAGCGTGTTGGAGAGACACGCTGGAGAGTCTGAAAACGGAATCCTGCCTCCCGTTGGAGCTCTGTCTCTTAAATACAGTTTTTGCTGGTATTTCTTTATCTATGTTACCATGTCAACTCACTTTTCCATTAGGTGCAGGTGGTGCTATCTTGTCTCTGGGTGGCCCACTTACTATCTTAGCTGCTAAAGGCAGGTACCAATAGTCTATTTTCCCTATCTCTGCTGTACCTGCTGCCTACCAATTAGGGGGGCTTTGAAGTGGCATATGGATTTTACACCCCACATACCAAGGCCAGGTCAGAGATAATGGGGAGAGAGGTACTAATTGCAGCTGGTGGAGCTGCGTGTAATCTCTAAGCGCAAGGCATAAAGCTTTTGCTATTCTTGTAGTTTTAAGATGTGCCTGGCAGAGCTACGTGTGATTTCAGGGCTTCTAATTATTTCTATATTTTTAAGACTCTAATTGCCTTTACATTCTTACTGTGGGTTAACATGGGGCAAAGGAGAGGGAGGGGGAAGTTCTGAAGTATAACAGGTGAGGCTGCATGTCTTTTTCTGCTCGGCTGTGTGCAGCACCAAGTGCAGCACTCAGGCTTTGACTGTCTTTTATTGGGGATCAATACTGGGACAACTAGCATGCTCTCTCTCTCTTTGCAGTGCTGGGATAGCCACACCCCCAGCCCTCACTGCTCTTGACTCAGTCACTGAAGTTGGTCTCCACCAGCCTGGCTACTGCTGTCTCACCTGCCTTTGAGCATTCCCCAGGCCCAAGTTCTTTGGCCTCACATTATGGTTATAGATGGTGTTTCTTCATCCGTGGGATTATAAACTCTAAAGACTGTAATTCATCTTTGAAGCCCCAGCATAGTATGTAGAGGTGTTTTTTTCAAGTTTATAGTTGAATATCCCTGCTTAAATTTCATTAATTCTAAAAGAAGAGCAACATATATATTTTGGAGAACTTGTATCTCAAGGGTGGGGGAAGGGACTTAGTCCTAAAAGGGGGGAATTTTAATTATTAGGAAAATTGCTTGTATAGAATTTTGTACTTCTCAGGGTGCCAGATACATTTCTTTTCTTTCTTTCTTTTTTTTTTTTTTGCAGTACCGGGGATTGAACCCAGGGGAGTTTTACCTCTGAGCTACCCCCCCCCCCCGGGCCCTATTTTATTTATACTTTATTTTGAAACAGGGTCTTACGAAGTTGAAGTTGCGGAGGGCCTCACTTAGTAGCTGAGGCTGGCCGTGAACCCGGATCCTCCGGTCTCCGCCTCCCAAGTACTGGGATTACAAGTGTGCACCACCACGCCCGGCTGAATTTATTTTCTTTAATAGTGATCAAGTTGCTTAGCACCTTTCAAGATGGGAGTAATGAGCTGGGTGTAGTGGTGCACACCTGTAATTCCCAGTACTTGGGAGGCTGAGATAAGAGGATCACAGGTTAGCGGCCAGCCTCAGCAACTTAGTAAGACCCTCTGCAACTTAGACTCTCTTTCAAAATAAAATAGGGCTGGGGGTGTAGCTCCAAGGTAGAATGCCACTGAGTTCAATCCCTGGTGCTACTAAAAAAAAGAATTTGGGTAATGACACCTGTAGTGCCGTTTTCATGAGCTGTGGCAGAAACAGCATGAATCATGAACACAGAAAGTCTTTGTGCACATAAAAGCCTGTACTGATGACAAAGATGTAGGAGATAGCAGAGGTGTACTGCAGAGAGCATGGGGTTTAGAAGACTGGAATTGAGTTCTGGCTCTGTAATCTTGGCTCTTAACCTTGGCGGGGGGGGGCAGGTATTTTCTTTTTACTGAGGCTCCTAACTTATAAAATTGGAATAAACATCCAGGTATGGTGGTACACACCTGTAATCCCAGTACTTGGGAGGCTAAGACAGGAGGATCACAGGTTTGAGGAAAGTCTCAGCAACATAGTAAGACTCTCAGCAACCCAGTGAGATTGTTTCCAAACAAAAAATAAAATCAGGCTGGGGGGTATAGCTCAGAGTTAGAAGGTCCCTGGGTTCAAAACAAAACAAAGATAAAACTGGAATAAACATGCTTGTTTCTTAGAGTTCCTTGGAGGGTGGGATTAATTGAGATGTGAGACACCACCTGCCTTAAATCCTTGAAGTCTATTTAAATGTTAGGGTTTTGTTTTATGGTGCCTGTTCCCAAAATCTAGCTTGTAATGCCGTGAGTATAGCTGCAGTTCCTTTCACTGTGTGCTGTGCAAAGTTGGTGCTACCAGTTTCCAAGGACCTCTTCCTTTCATCACAGCATCAATGAAGCAGCCACGTGTGCCTCACTTCTGGGATGGGACCCATAGGATGACAAAGTATCTGTCTCTAAGAGATTTGCCATTTATTTGGAAAGGAAATGCTAACCGGTGATATTTTGACCAGATTCTGAGGAGACTAGTTCTGTTGCCAGATTTGTTGTTGTTGTTGTTAATGTTAATGGTAACCTGTGGAAAGAATCATGGAAATTTTTGGAAGTGGAAAGGTACTTAAATGTGCTCTAACCCAATCCCCTTCTTTTTAAAAAATTTTTCTTTTTTTTTTGGTCCTGGGGATTGAACCCAGGGGCATTCTACTTCTGAGCTACAACCCCAGCCCTATTTTATTTTTTAGTTTGAAACAGAGTCTCACTGAGTTGCTGAAGACCTCACTAAGTAGCTGAGGCTGGCTTCAAATCTGCGATCCTCCTGTCTCAGCCTCCCAGG
The DNA here is from genome assembly GCA_004027185.1 of Glis glis. Lineage (NCBI taxonomy): Eukaryota > Metazoa > Chordata > Mammalia > Rodentia > Gliridae > Glis > Glis glis. The sequence goes on along the minus strand of PVJS01057009.1, from coordinate 655 downwards.
TACTGAGATTACAAGTGTGCATCGCCACGCCTGGTTCCCGGTCCCCTTCTTTATAGAGAGCCTAGCTAGAGCAGTGACTTGTCCTGAGCCTCATGGGTAGGAGTGGCCTGTCCAGGCTGACCTCCAGGGGCTTTCAACAGCAACTATAGTTAGAAATCTTTACCTTTACAGTGAAATTTTCCCCCTTGTTTCAGTTTGTTTTGCCTTTTTATAATAAATTCTTTATTTGCGAGCAAACACTGTGCCAGATATGCTGCCTGTAGGGACAGAGTCATTTTGCTCCTCTGTGACAATAAAACTGGGTGAACAGGTTCTTAGTTTTGTAGAAAGATCTTCTTGAGGGAGAACTGAGTGGGCCTCTTGGATGTTCTAATGAATCCTCTCTGGGTTTTGATTTGCCCTCTGCTGTTCTCCCCAGAAAGCCTCAGGCTTACCAACACTGACTCATTAACCAGCCACTGCCCTCTGGAGAGGGAGGATGAGGCCATGGTAAATACGCTGGAGGTCAGGCTTCTGAAACACAGCCCTTCCCTCCAGCCAGCACTGTTGTTTCCTTCTAGCTTCCCCTTTCACCCCAGATAATCTCCACCATCCCTCCTAATAGAAAACTTTCTTTCTTTCTTTTTTTCTTTTCTTTTCTTTTTTTTTTTTTTTT
>PVJS01057008.1:0-12174 GCA_004027185.1 Glis glis | reverse complement strand
CTACCTCCAAGCAACACTCCCAGCCCTATTTTATTATTTATTTGGAAACAGTGCCTCACTAAATTGCCGAGTTGCTGGACCTGCAATTCTCCTGTCTTGGCCTACCAACTACTGGGATTACAGGGTTGTGCCACTACGCCTGGCTTTTTTTTTTTTTAAATACGGGGGTTGGACCCAGAGGCACTCTACCTCCAAGCTATACCCTCAGCCCTATTTTATTTTATTAAGGTACTGGGGATTGAATCAAGGGGCATTCTACCTCCAAGTACACCCCCAGTCCTAATTTTTATTCTTTATTTTGAAACAGGTTCTCACTAAGTTGTGGAGGACCTCACTAAGTTGCTGAGGCTGGCAGTGAACCTGAGATCCTCCTGTCTCAGCCTCCCAAGTACTGGGATTATAAATGTGTGCCACCATGCCCAGTTGCCCTATTTTATTTTTTATTTGGAAACAGGGTCTTGCTAAGTTGCTGAGGGTCTTGCTAAATTGCTGCGGCTGGCCTTGAACCTGTGGTCCTCCTGTCTCAGCTTCCCAAATACTGGGATTACAGGCATGCAATACCACACAAGGCCTTTTCTCCTTTCCTAATTTTACCTTCCTGGATCTTCACCCCAGTCTCAGAACCATGCCTGACATGGTTAGTCAGCTCTTGCAGCCTGGGTGAGAATAATCCTAAATCTTTATCATTGCCCATGTCTACAACTATGGTGGCCCCCAGAAACCTGACCACCCAGGGTGACATTATCCTTACTTTTCTCATCTATGGGTGCTTTTCCCAAGAGTGGCAAGGTACTGGAACCAAGCCTGAGTGCTTACCAATAGGGTTCTTATTGGGTTCAATTTCCTATCTAAGAAAACAGCCAGAGCTGGGCGTGGTGGTGCATGCTTGTAATCCAAGTACTTGGGAGGCTGAGACAGGAGGATCATAGGTTCGCAGCCAGCCTCAGCTACTTAGTGAGGCCCTCCGCAACTTAGTGAGACCGTTTCACCTGTTTCAAAATAAGAATAAAAAATAGGGCAGGGGATGTAGCTCAGATGTAGAATGCCCCTGGGTTCATTCCCCAGTACTGCAAAAAAATAAAATTAAGTTAAAAATAAAAATTAAAAAATAAGAAAACAACCAGGAGTCCCAATGGTACCAAAGTACTTCCTTACAGCATTGCATACTATCTAAGTACCTATTCTTCACTGAAGACTCCTGTGGCAGAGAGTGATTCCAGCTACAGGCACAACACAGCTGAGTTTAAGATTCAATAGTTCAAATGAGGCTGAGTTCAAAAGACAAGTTGTCAGTTTTTTTGGGGGGGAGGTACTATGGATTGAACCCAGGAACATTCTACCTCTGAGCTACACCCCCAGCCCTATTTCATTTTTTATTTTGAAACAGGGTCTTGCTAGGTTGCTAAGAGTCTCACTAAGTTGCTGAGGCTGACCTTGAATCTGTAATCCTCCTGTCTCAGCCTCCCAAGTTCTGGGATAATAGGCATGCTCCGCCACATCAGACTATTAGTTCTTTTGAGTGAAGATAATTAGATCCAATTCCCTGCTGGTCATAAACTGGGCTTTGATTGGCAGGCTCAGTATATGCTGTTAACCTGCAGCAGAATATACTAGGTTTGAGACCACTCGTGAAGCTAATGGCTTAGTTTTAGCACCTTGTTTTCACCTTTATGCTTTCTTCTCTCCCTTTCAGTACCAATTTATCCTCTCTTGTGGTCTCAAATCCTCTCACCATAGACAAGTTCTTGCAGAAATTCACCTTGACTAAGGAGCCAGGAACTCAATTTATTGCAGTTCCTAGAAACAGGTGTGTTTCTAAGGACAGGGTGGTAACAGTGATGAGATGCGCATGTTCAATATATCAGTGTTTTCCACCTGCTTCCAGACTCACCTGGTGTGTTGGAAAATGAAACAAAACACCACATCTCAGTCTGGGAGCCCATCCCAGCAGACTGAATCAGAATCTCTAAGGAAGAACCTATGAACGTCTATTTTTCATGTAAGCTTTAAGGAGTGATTCTTAGGACCAGGCAAGTTCAGAAAACATTAGCATACTTTATATTAGCATTGTAACTTGTGTGTGGTCTTAAAAAATGTGGCACATACCCTTACCTTTCCATAGTCTATTTGAGGAGGACGAAGCGCTCATGGGCAGTGGGTATCATTCATTAGATATTATTTATTTGGGAGCTGTGGTGTTCAAGATAGAAGAATCTCTCCACTCCCTTAAGCACACCCCTCCAGCCCACACCTCCCTACCCTGCCTACTCTTGGCACCCAAGTGTGTGTTGACCTTTTTCCTGGACACACAGAAATACCAATTGCCTAATTCATTGATAGCTGACCACTCCTGCTAGTCCCTAATGTGGTCCGCCCCTTTCATCCATATAATTTTCAAAATGAAACTTAAAGCTAATAAGATAATATTAATAAGAAAACATGTTTTTCCTCCCCCTCACCTTTTCTCCTGTTTTCTCAGTTGGCCTGCCTGAAAGCTTCTTATATAATTTTCATATCAATTTCTCATGCCATATTCCCATCCTAACCTGATTTTGACCTCACCTTGTGCTTGGGTTTTTGGTGAACCCGGTATTCACAAAAACTGGGCAGAGACACGAGGTTTTGATACCAGTTTTCCCCAGGGTTTCAAGTTCTGTGGTCAGGGCTCTATGAAAGCCAACAGCGGCAAATTTGCTGGAACTGTAAGAGAATTATTAACCATCATTAGCTAGAGGACAGCAAAATACAGTCCTCAGTTTTCTGTAAGAAGGAAGAATCATTTGGTTTGAGAATAAGTCAACCTCTGCAAATCAGCTACTTGTGATTTTTCTGAGGATAAATGGCCACTCATTTTCATTGATATTTTCTTATATGAATCAACAGAATTCTGAATGTGCCCCAATTTTTTTTCTTGGTGTTTTTGATGGTGGGAATTGAACTGAGGGCCTTGTTCATGCTAAGCATGCAGTCAACCACTGAGCTATACACCCTATACTCAGTTTCTTAACTAGCAATGATAGCAAAAGAACAATAATAACTGTATTGACTGGCTTAATACTCACTTTTCTACCCTAGATGTAAGATTTTTCCATTCAATTGTCAAAATGTTTTCTAATCAGTGTGTGTGTGTGTGTGTGTGTGTGTGTGTGTGTGTGTCTGTGTGGTGCTGGGGATTGATTGAGCTCGGAGGCATTCTATCTCTGAGCTACACCCCCAGCTGTATTTTGTTTTTTATTTTGAAACAGGGTCTCACTAAGTTGCTGACAGCCTCACTAAATTGCTGAGGCTGGCTTGGGACCTGTGCTCCTCCTGTCTCAGCCTCCCAAATACTAGGATTACAGGTGTGCGCCACCACGCCTGGCTTCTAATTGGTTTTTATTACTGTTTTCATTTTGAAAAGTATGAATTAGGAAAAACATATTTAGAAACACAAAAACTAATATCTGTATTGACAAACTCCTGTGGGACTCTGCACATTTTTCCTCTCTTGATGACTCAGTTAATAGTTTCTCTCTTGACACTAATGGCCACTTTAGCTTCTTAATTTCATTATGAGACTCTGGAGTTAAAAGACTTCAGATGGTGTGGATGGTGTTTGTATCTGCACTCTTCAGCACACGACTTTATCTTCTTTTGTTTTTCTGATCTTTAAAATGCAGATTATAAAATATGGGGCTATCTTGAGGATTCAACCAAATCACCTATGTGTATTAACTTTATTATCTATAAAGATCTATAGGTCTCTGGGTCTTTTTGACCCAGGCAACAATGACTAAATTTAACCTTGAATGTGTATCTATAAGTAAACAGTAAGTCAACTAACTACTACTACTACTACTACTACTACTGCTAAACACACACGCACGCACACACACACACACACACACACACACACAAACTTTCACTGAACACACTGGAAAACGTTTTGATCCAGAGTCCCCTCTAATTGGTTTATCTTGGCCCCCCCAGGCCATGACATAGATCTGTGTTCATTTTAACTTCTTCTTTTGCTCTTAGTCTGTGTGTTTCCTGTTTCTTTTTTTTAATCAACATCTGCTCATTCCAGGATAGAATGGAAGCACACTTGGCATTACTACTTGCTTGCACAGCTCTACAGAGGAGATTTATGAAACCTAAAAATATTTAAATAAAACTACAACCAGTTTCATTGTTTTAGAAGTCATTCTTAAAAATTATTACAACCTACTCTATAAATTCTGCAAATCCATGCTGTGAGCACTGGAATCTGAAATCCAATAATCCCTTAAAAGTATAGAACTATATAGTGCTTCAGGCAAGTAATACTTACCAATATGGGATGAGATACGGAATTACTCCGTGGCCACACACTGAAGCCACTGTGACAATGTGGCCATAATTTCTCTTCACCATTGAAGGAAGAAGTGCTTTTGTGATCTTAAGGTTGGTGCAGAAAGAAGAGAAACAATGACACAGATATTAGAGTGGTTTTAATTTTGTTAAGACACATGGTATTTCAGAGAACTTCTATGAAATGAAATACTTAAAAGGCTCAGTGGTTACTTCTTTTTTGGGGGGGTACTAGGGATTTAACCCAGGGGCATTCTACCTCCAAGCTGCACCCCCAGCCCTATTTTTTATTCTTTATTTTGAAATAGGGTCTCACTAAGTTGCAGAGAGCCTCACTGAGTAGCTGAGGCTGGCTGAAAACCTGCATTACTCCTGTCTCAGCCTCCCAAGTACTGGGATTACAAGCGTGCGCCACCACACCTGGCCATTCAATGATTACTTCTATACACATGATAGAAATGAAGATAAAAATGTATTGGTTTGAGCTGGAATCGAGTGCTCTGTCCTTTCTATCACATGCCAAGAACCTACCAGTTTTCTTCAGAAGGAATTAAATAGCTCCTTTTGGGATGTCATCTAAATAATATTATTACTGTCATTATTTTTTGCAGTGCTGGGTATTGAACTCCAGGCAGTATACATGCTTGGGGAGCACTATACCACTGAGTTACTCCCTCTCCCCTAAATAATATTATTATGGGAGAAATTCAGTTTTCAGAACTAAGGGAATTCCCTATGAAAATCTGGTATTTTTATTTATTTATTTTTGTTTGGGGATTTATCATTCCAACGACAAGAATTGAAATCCTGTATACCTGTCAACACAGTTGAGTAGAATAAGTGAAGAGTTATACTGACCCACAATCTATTTTGAGTAGATTCAATATCTCCCTATTTGTAATATTACATATTATATGTCCATATTACAGGAAACAAAAAGTCTTTTTCTCCAAAAACTTTACTGTTTCATTAGAAATATCAATAGTATTTTATTTTCACTCTGAAGATGGCCTGCATTATTACTTTCCTAAATAAATCTCTGTTTAAGATGGGCATGGTGGTGCATGCCTATAATCCCAGTACTTGGGAGACTGAGATAGAAGGATCACAGGTTCGAAGCCAGCCCCAGCAATTTAGCGAGTTTCTCATCAACTTAGAGAGACCCTGTTTCCAAATAAATAAAATAGGGCTGGGGGTGTAGCTTGATGGTAGAATGCCTCTGAGTTCAATCCCCAGCAACACACACTCACACACACACACACACACACACACACACACACACACTCTATGTCTCTGGCTGGCACATGCTGAAATTCTTTTTCGTCACATAAGCCGAGGACCCCGTCAAGCCTGAGTTGTGTTCCCTTCTCTCTACAACTGGGAACTCCTCCCAACCCTTCACAGAATCAATCCTTCTCCTGTGACACAACCTCTACATACATCCCAGTAATTACTTCTGATGTCTTTTCAGTTCTAAAATTCCATGAAAGGAGATCACAAATGAATGCACACTGTATGTATTTCCTCTAAAGTATTGAAAAAAATGAACATTGACAACCCTCAACAAATTTCCACAAATATTTGTTAAAGACCTGGTACATGCCAGCTTTGTGTTAGATGCTGGTGGGTAAGACAGACCACGTGGCTCACATTCTGGTGTGTTGTGCCTACTTGGACTCTGTGTCCTTCTGTCAGACTCTGTGGCTCTTCCACTCAAACAAACTTGGTGATTCCTGATTTAAGAAGAAGATCTGGCCAGTCTCCCACCCAGAGGTACATGAACTCAATTGTGAACTTCATGTATCTTAAGGAAAGGTGTCAGACATGCACATACAGGTGTCTGACTCAAACTCACCCAAAAGTGTCCTAGGATGTTGACCTCAAACGTTTTGGTAATCTCTTCATCCTTGGTACTAAGAAGATCTGCTGGGTAGATTGCTCCAGCATTATTCACCAGGATGCTTATGTCACCCACTTCTTTCTGTACCTTTAACATTGAGAGAACACATTCATTGGGCATATTATACAAACTCAGTTTTGGGACCCAAATAATCTGGGATTAAACTTTTTTTTTTATTCTTTTGGATGGGGTCTCTCACCTGTTCAGGCATGAAAAAGCTTCTAGCTTAAATGGGGGGGTGCAAAGAGGAAACTCTCATAACTGTGGACTAAATTGGTTTTTGTTTTGTTTTAGGTACTGGCAATTGAACCCAGGAGTGTTCTATCTCTGAGCTATACTCCCAGACCTGTTTTTAATTTTCAAACAGGGTTTCACTAAGTTGCTGAGGGTCTCATTAAGCTGCTGAGACTGGCCTTGAACCTGCTATCCTCATGCCTCAGCCTCCTAAGAACTGGGATTACAGGCCTGTGCCATCACACCCAGTTTCTTCCTTCTTTCTTTCTTTTTTTTTTTTAACACCTAATTTCAGTACCCTGTACATCATGGATTTTGAAAGCTTACCTGCAAAACAAAATATTTCTAAAGTGCTGATTGAGTTGTCCTGATCCCAACCACCTTTTAGCTATGTGACCTTTGCTGCCTTAACCTCTTTGGGCCTTGATTTGCTCATTATAAAATGAGGCTGCTCATTATAAAATGAGGCTAACAGGATCATTGAATTAAACTAAATTAAAAACTTAAGTATTTTATTGGAATGTTTGGTTCATTGTGAGCACTTCATATTTACTGTGTGTGTTTGTATGTGTGTTACAGGGAATTGAACCCAGGATCATTCTACCTCTGAGCTATATACACCCCCAGCTCTATTTTATTTTTTAGTTTGAAACAGGGTCTCACTAAGTTGCTGAGAGCCTTTCCAAATTGCTGAGGCTGGCTTTGAACCTGTAATCCTCCTGTCTCAGCCTCCCAAGTACTGGGATTACAGGCATGTGCTACCACGCCAGGCTCATATTTACTCTTTTTTTTATTCATTTATTGGTGCATTGTAATTATACATTTTGATACACATTGGCTTGTAATCCCAGTACTTGGGAGGCTGAGACAGAAGGATTGCAGGTTTGCGGCCAGCCTTAGCTACTTAGTGAGGCCCTCTGCAACTTAGTGAGACCCTGTTTCAAAATAAAGAATAAAAATAGGGCTGGAGGTGTAGGTTGGAGGTCGAATGCCCCGGGTTCAATCTGGTTCAATCTCCAGTACCACAAAAAAAAATTTTTTTAAATCTCACAAAGGAAATAATTCAGGGAAAAGAATTGCTGCAAAGGTAATGGGACTAAAAACTACCAAGTAATTGATTTTCTCTACTGATAATCTTTTGTCAGTTACTCTGGGCCACTACTCAAACTTCTGGTCAGAATAAAATGGATTAATAATATGAAACCAACATAATGGGCAGAGCTGAGTGGATTATATGCAAATAAATATATACATCTTTTTTGTCACATTACTTCATTTAGCAGTAAAGTCTAATTTTTTTTTTGTGGTATTGGAGGTTGGACCCAGAGGCATTTTATCTCTGAGGTATACCCCCGGCTTCATTTGATTTTGAAACAGGGTCTAGCTAAATTTCCACACACTGGCCTCAAACCCCAATCCTTCTGTCTTAGCCCCCCAAGTACTAGGATTCCAGGCATGCACCACTGTGCTTGGCATAAAGCACCTTTTCATTTTCTATGTCAGTGGCAGTGGGCACAAAAGCATCCGTAGAAATGCGTGACCTGAAGTCTCACCTGACTCACAGCGCTGTAGATCTCCTCTCGGTTACTGCAGTCTACCACATATGCATGCGCCATGACCCCTAATTTTCGGCATTCAGTTGCAGTTTCCTCAACACCATGCTGTAATTGGAGAAAAAAAAATCAGGAAAGAGTGGAAGGCGGCCGGGCGTGGTGGTGGCGCACGCTTGTAATCCCAGTACTTTGGGAGGCGGAGACAAGAGGATCCGGGTTCGTGGCCAGCCTCAGCTCTCTCTCTCTCTCTCTCTCTCTCTCCACCCCTGTCTCTCTCTCTCCCCCTCTCTCCCTCTACCTAGTGAGGCCCTCTGCAACTTAGTGAGACCCGGTTTCAAAATAAAGTATAAAAAATAGGGCCGGGGGTGTAGCGCGGAGGTAGAACGTCCCTACGTTCAATCCCCGGTAACGCAAAAAAAAAAAAAAAAGAGTGGAAGAAAAAGCATTGGAGAAGAAAAATTTTAAAAAGATTAAAATCCATGTCCAGAATGTCTCCTTATTTGTAAGAAAATATCTTGAGAGGGACTGCTTGTCTAGTTTGTCACTAAATTACACACAGCTTTTCTACCAGGTAACACTTAGATTAGCACTAAAGCAAAAAAAAAAAAAATCCTTCATGGTTTTGTTCTTGCAGCTTCTCCTCTTGGCTGGAGGCTCTCCAGGCACAGTTTCTCTAGAGCAGGCTGCTTGTGTTGTGTGGAGAATACTCATGATGCTGCTCTTGATGGTGTCATGCCTGGAGATGTTTGAGTATTGAGAAGGAAGAAAGACTTGACAGTTCATTTAACACACCTCTGAGGAGCACCAACTATGCAGTAGGCAGTAAAGTGCAGAGCAGCAATTCTAAAGTAGTGATAATTATAAACTCTGCGTGTTTTTATCAAGGATTCTGATTTTTCCCTCTGGGAGGGAAGGGTATAAAAGGATCCTTATTTGAGAAAGACTTTCATAGGGAGACCATGTCACTACCCTAGGAGATGATAATAGTATATTCTCCAGGCGGTCACTGGATGATTTTGCTTAGGTAACAACCATGCATCACTCTAGGATGTGGACAGAGCAATTTATTTCCAGCCTAAATTCAAAGGCCTCTTTTGTCTTCTCCCCTTACCCCTCCTCCCTTCTCCCCTCTCCTCCCCTCCTCTCCCCCTTCCCCCCTTCTTTCCTTCCTTCCTTCCTTCCTTCCATTCTGGGGATTGCACCCAGAGGCTTTCTACTTCCAAGCTACACCCCCAGCCCTTTTTATTTCCGAAACAGTCTCAGATGCTGAGGGCCTTGCTAAGTTGCTGAGGCTGGCCTTGAACCTGTGATTCTCCTGTCTCAGCCTCTCGAGTACTGGGACTACAGGTGTGTGCCACCATGCTTGGCGATAAGGTTTTTAAAGTTACACGTTTCCTCTCACAACTTGTACACTGCTCTCTGTGATGAAGAGGCGAGGATATCTGAAGTCCTTTCCTTTGCACATTGGATATAGTGGCGTTGCTGTTACTTGGGGCCATCTCTGAAGGAATGGTGGGTGGTTTTCCTCAGTCAGCTCTGCCTCTTCTGGGTCCTTTGCATTTCACTACTCTGGCTAAACCTTTGAGCAGCACCCTGAACCCCCCCCCCCAAACAGACTTTAACCGAGATCAGGATCATTTTAGCCAAGCCAGTGTCCCTTCGATTAGCCTTCTGAGGGGAGGTAGGGAGAAGTAAATGGGGAGGCAGGGGAGCCTTCCACTGACTTGTGCTGCAGCTGGGGGCTTGCTCACTGCCAGCTTGCAGGTATCACCATGCACTCTCCATTTTGTCTCTAGACTCCAGGTCCATAGAGAGCATTAGTAAGAAGAGCTTTCATCACATGTTGTGATTGAAAAACAAAAAAATCCTTCAGCCTTACAACTGAGCTAGAGCACTTCAAGATGTATTGCTTTGTCTTTTCATAAATGAAATGTGCATTAGCATTAGGTGTGGTGGCTCAGGCCTGTGGTCCCAGTACTTGGGAGGCTGAGACACGAGGATCACAGGTTCAAGGACAACCTCAGCAACTAAGGGAGACCCTGTTTCAAAATAAAAGGCAAAAGGGGCTGGGGGTGTAATTTGAAGGTAGAGTGCACTTGGGTTCAATCCCTAGTACCAAAAAAAAAAAAAAAAAAAACACCAAAGAAACAAAAAAAGAAAAAGAAAAAGAAAAAGAAAAAAAAGAAATGCACGTTAGCTTCCACTCCAGCTTCGCCGCTCGTCACTGTGCTCCCAAAGCAGCAGTTTAGGTGGAATGAGCTCCACACTGCAGACATGCCTCTCAGCCTGTGAGGCAGGCCCAGCAGCTCTGACACAGAGCCAGCTGGCACTGTCCTGGACCAAAGAAAACCCGAGTTACATTTACAGGCTTAAGAGTAAATCATTTAATATCTTCAATGTTTAACCATAAAATCTAAGAACTCAAAGAGAATGTACAAGGTCGGGTCACCCATTCTTCACGCAGAATCTTAAGTCATTTTTAATCTGACTTCTTCCTAATTTTACTTTTGCCTTGTCACTGGAAATTTTAAAATGAAAAAAAATGGGATAAATATAGTCCTCTTCCCCAAAAAGACATACCTGGGAAGAGATCCAAAGGTTAGATTTCATCAAGCCTTTTTCATGGATTTATACTGATTTATATTTTTGGTAAATGCCCGAGAAGAGCAGACAATTTCTGAATTTATAAATTCTTGTTCTCTTGTAAAAAGTGTATTAGAATCTCTTCAAGGGCCAAACACATGGGAAGTCATTTTTGCATAATGAATATCAACTCATTTCTTATATAAATGAGTATATCTGTTAAGCAAGGATGCACCAACGTTTTTTGAATGGTATTCTTCACTATCCAGAAAGAACCAGAGAAGAATTAGCTCCTTAAGTTCAAGAGACATTTTTTAAATCCCTAGAAAAATAGGTGCCAACTAGATAATGATGGCAAAAATGTGAGAGTAATCATTTAATGGCAATTAAAATCTCACTGTGGTTTGTGGAAAATCTGATTTTTAAAAAAATACTTCATAAGCTGGGCATGGTGGCATATACCTGTAATCCTAGTACTTGGGAGGCTGAGACAGGAGGATCACTGGTTCGAGGACAGTATCAGCAAGTAGTAAGACTCTCATCAACCTAAAGAGACCCTGTTTCAAATTAAAAATAAAATAGGGCTGGGGTGTAGCTCAGAGGTAGAATGCCCCTGGATTCAATCCCCAGTGACACACACACACACAAAAAAAAAACTTTACAATTTTTCCAATCTTAAAATCCCATAAGCTAGGTGTGGGGGGTGCATGCTTATAATCCCAGTAATTGGGAGGCTGAGACAGGGGGATCACAGGTTTGCAGCCAGCCTCAGCAACTTAGTAAGACCCTCTGCAACTTAGTGAGACCCTGTTTCAAAACAAAAAATAAAATAGAGCTGGGGGTGTAGCTCAGAGGTAGAATGCCCCTGGATTCAATCACCAGTACCACAAAAAAAGAAGCCCATAAACAGCTGGGCATGGTGGCACCTACCTGTAATCCCAGTACTGGGGAGGCTGAGATAGGAGGATCGAAGATTTGAGACCATCACACCATGACTTAGTGAGACACTGTTTCTAAATAAAAAATAAAAATGGGGTAGGGGTGTAGCTCAGAGGTAGAACATCCCTGAATCTAATCCCAAGTATCACACACACACACACACACACACACACACACGCACGCACACTCTCATAAATATTGCTTAGTGTATATTTCCATGGCTTTACTAGAATTTACAAGTTTAGGAAAACTCATACAAGATCTCAGTTGCTTTGGATTTATTTTGGGTAGTTGAGATAGTATTTACAAATAAGAGTATAAGAGCAATATGAATGCCCAAGAGAAAGGCTGACCCTGTCCAGAGTGTTCATTTAACATGTCTATGGCCATACCAAACCTGAATGCACCGGATCTGGTCTGACCTCAGAAACTAAGCAAGGTCAGGCATGGTTAGTAACTGGATAGGAGATTTTACTTAACACAACTAATATTTACCATGTGACAGGTCTTATACTAAGCACTTAAAATACTTATTTAATCATCTTGCCCAGGAGTTGGGAACCTTTTTCTGTAAAGGACCAGATAGTAAACATGTTAGGTGTATGTGTGTGTGTGTGTACGTGTGTGTGTGTGTGT
>PVJS01057007.1:0-12179 GCA_004027185.1 Glis glis | reverse complement strand
GCGGAGACCAGAGGATCCGGGTTCGCGGCCAGCCTCAGCTACTTAGTGAGCCCCTCCACCACTTCGTGAGACCCGGTTTCAAAATAAAGTATAAAAAATAGGGCTGGGGGTGTAGCTCAGAGGTAGAACGCCCCTGGGTTCAGTCCCCAGTACTGCAAAAATAAAATAGAAGAGTCACAAAATAAGCCGGGCGTGGTGGCGCACGCTTGTAATCCCAGTATTTGGGAGGCTGAGACCAGAGGATCCGGGTTCATGGCAAGCCTCAGCTACTTAGTGAGGCCCTCCTCAACTTAGTGAGGCCCTGTTTCAAAATAAAGAATAAAAAATAGGGCCGGGGGTGGAGCTCGGAGGTAGAATGCCCCTGGGTTCAATCCCTAGTACTGCAAAAAAAAAAAAAAAGAGTCACAAAATAGCTGGGACAGAGCCCCTCTTGACCTCTCAACTGATGCCCAATGGACTAGTCATTCTCCTTCAGCTACAGCTAATACCATATTTTTGAGTTGTTGTGTAGATTGGCTTTAAAATACTATCACTTGAAAAAATAAATCCAAAGAACAAAACCAAAAGAAAGAGGAAAACAATCTTAACACAACAAAGATGACTATTTGCGACTGGTATGTCTTTGCCAGCCCTCCTAGAGTAAGGTGCCTATCTCCCATCACAGAACCTGTTCACTAAGAGCTACGGATACAAAAGGTCAGGAAGGAGCCTAAAAACAGAGCAATCACAGAATGCTCTTCTCACTTTTAAAATCAGCTGAAATCTGATAAAATTTGCAAAGAGTAGCTTTGAAGGAGACAAGCAGCCACCAAAGGGGAGGTAATCCTGGGGATAAGGAGTGGTGGGCGGAGTGGTCAAGGTTGGATGTAGTTCTGTTTCTGAACCAGGGCTGTGTTCTAACACCAACCAGCTAAGCTGTAACTAAATTTATACAGCACCTACTATGTATCTGGCAACACACTGAACACATTCACCTTCCTTACTCCACTGCAAAAGAAACGGATAAACACCAGACTTGGGAGGTGGAAAAGTGAAAAATAGGAAAAGAACCTTCATTAAGAACAGAAAAAGAGCCGGGCGTGGTGGCGCACGCTTGTAATCCCAGTACTAGGGAGGCGGAGACCAGAGGATCTGGGTTCCCGGCCAGCCTCAGCTACTTAGTGAGACCCTGTTTCAAAATAAAGTATAAAAAATAGGGCCGGGGGTGTAGGTCGGAGGTAAACAACCCCGGGTTCAATCCCCAGTACCGCAAAAAAAAAAAAAGACAGAAAAAGAAGCCGGGTGTGGTGGCACATGCTTGTAATCCCAGTATTTGGGAGGCAGAGACAGGAGGATCAGGGTTCGCGGCCAGCCTCAGCTACTTAGTGAGGCCCACCACAACTTAGTGAGACCTGGTTTCAAAATAAAGTATAAAAAATAGGGCTGGGGGTGTAGCTCGGAGGTAGAATGCCCCTGGGTTCAATCCCTGGTACCACAAAAAAAAAAAAAAAAAGAACAGAAAAAGAAAACCGGGTGTAATGGCACATGCTTATAATCCCAGTACTTGGGAGGCTGAGACAGGAGGATTGTGGGTTCAAAGCCAGCCTCGGCAACTTAGCAAGGCTCTCAGCAACCTAGTGAGACCCTGTTTCCAAATAAGAAATAAAATCGGACTGGGGGTGTAGCTTGGAGGTAGAATGCCTCTGGGTTCAATCCCCAGTACCCCCCCAAAAAAAAAACAGGAAAAGGGGAAAATATGGAAAGGATGTCAAAAAGAATACAAGTCACCAGGCATGGTGGCGCATGCCTATAATCCTAGTACTTGGGAGGCTAAGACAGGAGGATCACAGATTTGAAGCCAGCCTCAGCAACTAAGTGGAACCCTGTTTCAAAATAAAAAATAAAGAGCCGGGTGTGGTGGCGTACACCTGTAATCTCAGTACTTGGGAGGATCCCAGGTTCGAAGCCAGCCTTCCCAACTTAGTGAGACCCTGTTTCCAAATAAATAAAATTGGGCTGGGGGTATAACGTGGAGATAGAATGCCTCTGGGTTCAATCCCCAGTACATATAAATAAATAAATAAAAAGGGCTGAGAGTATAGCTCAAAGGTAGAGCGCCCCTGGGTTCAATCCTCAGTATCAAAAAAATAAAGAATACAAGTCACAGGGCTCTCTGGGAAAAGCTTGCAGGGTGAATTTCAGGATCATTGGCCCAGCTCCCACCATTGCAGCCAGACTAACAAACCAGTCCAAAGTGACTGTGAGATACCAATGCAGCCCAGACAGGCAGATAACAATGCACTGGCCTAAGCCTTCTTAGAATCCAGGGCTGACAGAGGGGCCTAAAAGGTCATCTCATCTATAATCTCTTCACCTTACAATGGAGAGGCTCAAAGCAAGAGAAGTGACTTGTCCAAGGTCACAGTTGGAGGCACAGGCAGGACTACATCCAGCTCTCCAGGCTCCCATTCTAGAGTATCTGCACTGCTCTAGGCGGTATCAGACCTCTCCCCAGAGCCACCCTCACCTAGAAAGGGTGTGGAGAGCCCAGCCTGGCCCACAAGGTCAGGAAAGCAGAAGATCAAAGGTTAGTTGAGGGATGGGCTTGCCCTAAGGACAGTCTAGGAAAAAGAAGAGATCCTCTAGAAGGAAGATTCAAAACAAGAACAAGTTTTAAGAAAATGGAAGAATAACGCAAAGAAGCAAAAAGACAACTGTGGAAATATAATAAAAGAAGAGGTAGAGGCCAAAAGAACCAAAGATGGTATAACCTATTTTGTTTTTGTTTTGGTGCTGGGGATTCAACTTAGGGCCTTGTCCATGCTAGGGGAGAACTCTACCACTGAGCGACGCTCCCCATCCCAAGATGGTGTAACTTGAACAGGAGCATTTTCATTCATTATGCCAAGGTGGAAGGGCATGGAAAAAAAAAGCAAATGGCCTGCAAGTAACATGTCTAGCTGTTCCAACAGACTGCGGATGGAAGGGGTGCACCACGTGGGGAGCCGCCTATCTACTGGCAACACCAGACACATCCTCCAGAACCCGCCAAGAGTCCCATCAACATTCTGAACCCCCACCCATTGGACATCCCACTGGATCACTGCCATGGCAACAAAATGGCAAAACAACGTGCCCCTCAAGAGACCATCCCAGGGGTCCATCTGGCAGCCACCCCTCCCACCCGTTGCCAAAGCAACTCCTCCCCTCCTATAGTACCCTCAGGAACAGGAGCTTAAGGGCACCTACCCCAGGCACAAAGGGAGACCTCTAGGCTCAAAGCAGGAATGAAGGCCTCCCCTAGGGACATCATAGCTGAGGGGAGCCAGTGCCCTGGGGAGTTGAGGGTGGAGGTCACAACTTGTTTGGAATGCCTATAAGGTTGCCCAATTCTCTCCTCTTTTCCATCCTCCCAGAAACCCTTTCTTCCTAACTCTGCCTTAGGTGTTCCAGTCCTTCTCATTAGTTTTAGGGCTGAGCCTCAATGCCCCTCTGAAGAAGTAACTATGTCGAAGATTGGGCAAACAGGGTCAGAGGTGACCTGTAGTAAGTAAAAGAAAACCGAGGCACAAAAGACAAGGCCTTCCCACCTCCACCCCGGAAAACCTCTGGCTCTGCTTCTCAAAGATGGCCCTCCCCCGACCCCTCTCTGATCCTCAGTTTCCCCAGGTTCCATTCCCTCTCTCGACAGCTACAACCCCTCTCTTTCCACCTACCACACCCCTTTCCCAGTTCCCACTTCCCTTACAATCCTAACACCCGCAAACCCGGGCTCTGGAACCCGGGTTCCTGGAGCCTTCGTGCCCCACCTCGCTGCCATCTCTCCAATCCATTCTGCCTTCGCCGCGAACCCCCCTCGCAGCATCCCCGTTTTTCCTCCGCCAACCCTCCACCTCGACGTCGCTCCCCTCTCGGTCTCCGAGTCCAGGCTACCTACCAGGCACCCTGCAGCCCCACCGGCCCTCCTCCGGAGAGCCCTCCTCCCGCCTTCCGGACCCTCCCGGCGCCCCGGCCCCAGCCCTCCCGGGCCGGCCCCACCCCCTGAGCCCCCAGCCTCGGGCAGGCAGCGCCCGCAGTGGGGGAACAGGATTGGGAAAATAACAAATGGAGGCGGCGGCGGGAGGGGGACGGGAGGGTGGGGGCGGGGAGCCGCAGGCCGGAACGCGGGCGGCCAGAACCCCGGCGGGCCCGGGCGCCCGTGGCTCTTACCTGCTGGCGGCTCGGGACGGCTGGCTGGCTGCGAGCGGGAGTCCGGCTCCGGCGCCTCGGGGGGCGGCGGCGGCCGCTCCCCGCCCCCCTCTCCTCTTCCTGGCTTCAGTCGCCGCCGCGACGGCGGCGGCGGCGGCCCCGACCCCCCCGGAGGGCGGCCCCCATGCCCCGTTCCCCGCCCGGCCCCGATCGCCCGCCGGCCGCGGAGCGAACCCGATGGCGCTCGCGCTCTCCCCGCCCGCCGCCGCCGCCCCGGCCGCCCGGAATGCACCGGCCCGCCGCCCGCCGCCCGCCCCCGCCGCGCCGCGCCTCCCGCCGCCCCCGCGCCGCCGGCCGCCGCGCCTCCGCCCGCACTCGCGCGGTGCCGGCCCGAGGCCGCCTCGCCGCCGCCCCTGCGCGGCCCCGGCCTCCCTCCCTCCCTCCCGAGCCGCGGTCCCCCCGAAACGGGTCCCGGCCCGGCGCGGGGCTGCGGGCGGGCGGGCTGGGCGGCGCGTCCGGCGACTCGCACAGGAAAGCGGACGGCGGAGGGAGGGCGCTCGGGAGGGGGGATGGGAGAGGGGAGGAAGCGGGAGAAGGAGGGAGCGCGGAGGAACGGAGGAGAGGGGCCGGGAGGGAGCCGCGAGGGAGGGAGGAGCGCGGGCGCCGCGCGGGGGGAGCGGCGAGGGGAGGCGCCGCGCGAGTTGGCGGAGCCGGCCGAGGGGCCGGGGCGAAGGTGGGGAGCCCGCGGGCCTGGCGCGGGAGAGGGCTGGGTGGGAGGGGCTGTGGATTGTGACGGCAGAAACGGGGAGGCTGGAGAAGTTTGGGGGCGACGGGGTCCGTGGCCGAGGTGAGGTGGGAGGAGTTCGGAGGGCGCTGGAATAGAGATCGGGATAATGGGGTTAGATTGGAAAGATGGAGGGGCAGGGGGGCTTTGGAGGCAGCGAGGTGTGTGACAAGCAAAAGAAGCTTAGGGTGGAGGGATTGGGGGGCTCTTTTTCAGAGAATGCAATAGAAGTTTGGGGACTTAGGGGGAAAATTTAAAAGAGGAAGACAAATAAGAGAATGAGGTTTCTGGAAGATCAGAGGGTTTGGGGGAGTTGGTGTTGGGAAAAGTGGTGACTAAGAATTGGGGGTGATGAAGGAAGGCTGGGGAGAAGCAAGCCTAGAGGAGATGTCTGCGAAGAGAGAGAAGGAAGAGAGAGAAGGAAGCGGGAGGAACCTTTGGAGATATGGAGGAGGTGGGACCAGATGCCTTTTCTAGAAGACTAGCTCCTGGTGGGAAAGGAGGGTGGGGGTGGTTGGATCCTGGGGGTGGGGACTTCCAGTCACACTGAGGAGGGTCTTTTTCCTTTGGCAGAAAAAACGGGGGGGGGGGGAGTAAAGAAGATTGGAAGGAAATGGAGGATAAACAAGGGCTTTGAGAGGCAATATGGAGGGAAGAACATGCAAGTGGAAAGGGAGAGCACTGCGGGAATGGCAGGCCCCAGGTGGCTAAGGGATATGACAGGAGTGGGACTCCATCCTCAGGCCCATCCATCTAGTTCCACCTCCATCTTCCTTCCCAAGTCTGTTTGAAGTTCTCCCTAATGGTATGTTATGTCACCTGGAAGGGGTCACATGGGGATTAGACTCAGTATGGACCTGGGTATCCCTAGGTTCCTTGGCTCCCCATCCCAATTGTCTGAATATGGAAAGGGTCCCCACCACAGACCATAGGCTCTTCCTAACCCTGCCTTCTCCACTGCTCTCCAGACAGCCTCTGACCATCATTGTGCCAGCCATTCCCCTCCTCAGCCATGAAGCCAGGACCCCCACCAGCCCACCCCCAGTGCCTTCTGGGCCCCCTCCCTGGCCCCACACCAAGCAGCAACATCTCCCAGGACAAAGGACACCAGAGACACAGGGTGATTTTTGGCAGCTGAAATTGGGAAGGCCAGAGAAAGGGAGGGAGGCAGGCGGGAAGACAGGAAGAGCTGGAGCTGGAGTCAGGATTGGGATGCCTCGGGAGCTCTCCAGATTTGGGGTGGGGTAGGTTGCTTGTGGGGCCAGTCCCGCTGGAGCCAAGCGGGGAGCCCTGAACTGATAGGCTCCCACCTGTCTTCTGGGAAGGACAGGAGCTGGCCCTGTAGATTTTGCTCACAATTGCTTAGGCCAGATGCAGCCAAGTCCTAGGAGGGCCCAAAAGCTCTAAACAGATTCCAAGGCCCTGGGGAACAAGGAACCGGAGCAAGAACGCTCACTTGGCCAGGAGTGAATCCCCATTCTGAAGGCCCTTGTCTCAGAATGCTCACTTACCACCCCATGCCCACCTCTGTGCCCCTCCCAGGGCCTCCCCAGACCAGCCCAGTTCCAGGACAGCCTCTGCTCCTTCCCTGTACTCCCTAAGGCGATTCCAAGACTCCTTCCCCTCACCCGCTCCCCCACTGCATTTCCTCTCTTTCTGCACTTCTCAGTTCAGTTCTCCCATGGGCCCTGGCTCAAGCCCTTCCCAAACCCCTTCCAGACTGAGCTTTTCTCCCTTGTTTTTGTAATCACTAAGGCACGGGCCAGGATGGTGACTTATCTGAACCTAAAAGAAAAACTTGGGCATGGGTAGGAGGGACGGGATGGGGAGAGTGGGAAGAGAAGCCAGCGCCACCCCCTCCAATTCTTCCCCTACCTGAGAGCCAGGCTCACAACTCAACTGCAAAGAATATTATTCCCATGCACAACCCCCCCACCATCGCCCACCCCAGCTCCCTCCCTGGCCCCAGTCCCCCACAACCCACTGGTCTCCAGGCAACGGCACAAAAGGAAAGTGGAGAGAGGGGCCTGGGAGGCCCAGGCAAAGCTAGCTGTAACCCAATCCAACCCAGTACCTGGGGGAGGGGGGAGCTGTCAGAGGGGGAGACCTAGCCAGGAGGGACAGAAGAAAGGACAGAGGTTAGGGAAGGTGGCTCCAACTACAGTAGTCCTAGCCAGGCTGGGAGTTACTGAGGAAAGATGGGTATCACGGACCCCAGAGAAAACTGAGAGCCACAGAGAAAAGTGCCATGAGCCCCAAGGGAGACCGAAAGGGGCGCTAGGAAGAAGGGAAAGATGAGATGCCCACATTGAAAATAAGAGGTGTAGGGAAGGGGGGGGGCAAGGCGCTCTTTAAACTGAAAATGGCTGAGGTGTCAGGGGCACTGGAATGAGGACAAAGAGGGACAGGGGCCCTTGGAATCCTCTTTTAGCCCTGGGGTGGGCAGGTTGGCAGAGGGAACCTGGGACCAGGACTCAGGAGGAGCAGGGGGGAGGCACTCAGAGGGTACAACCTTGCAATTCCTCCCACCTACACCTTAGCTTGGTGTCCAGTGCGGTGTTCTGCAGAACTCTGACTCCCTCTAGTGGTCGTAGCTCCCCAGCTGTAGCTCTTGTCTGCTGGGATGTGCCCTTGCTTCTAAGGCAGCCTGCTGAGGGGGGTTGTCCCCAAGATGATCCATAAGCTGTTCAGCTCAATACTGAGGCTCTGTAAGAGCTGGAGTTATAGGGAACCTCTCTCTAGCCACCTCCTGGCATCCTCAGTCCAGGGGGCCTATTGAGCACTTCAGTCCTGACTCCTCAGTTTTCTGGAGAACTGTTTCCTCAGGCCCACCCCTACATCCTGGTACCATTCTTCCCTCCCCACTTCCCCGTTCACAAGGGCTGGTGACCATGAAGTCCTGTTCTGTTCAGAATCATCCAGCATTTTGTGGAGAGAGGCCCAGTTAGGAGAGCTGCACCAGTCCAGGGCTTCTTCCTTTCTTTGGTCAAGGGCCCTTTGGGAATCTGAAAACCCTTTGATTGCTCTCCCTCCAAAATGTGTACACACACAAACACACACACACAATTTCTGATACTTCGGAGGACTCCTGGACCCCAGGTTAAGAACCCCTAATTCACCTGGGTCCTGGGTCCAGGCCTGCTGCTGAGAAGGCAGGTGCAACATAGACCCCACCTAGCCAGGGCCCAGTAGGCAGAGCCACCATCTGACCACATTTGTTGAGCTGGTCTTCCTCACTTTGTGCCCTCCCCAGCTCTGCTATCCTGTTTCACTGACTCCAGGTCCTCCATCGTCTCACCCCTGGTTGGAACAGAGTAAGAGCCTCAGACACAAGAATGCATGGTGATTCAGACTTTAATGGTGGTACTCGTTTCAGTGCCACAGAGGCAGTGGCAACTGTGGAACACAGCACAGGGGAGTGAGACAGCGCTCTGGTGCAGTTGGAGAAAGAACAGGGAACCGAGGCTGGGGAGAGATTGAGAGGGGAAGAGTCCCCCGGCACACAGCCCCACTCTGGACAGACCCAGGCTTCAGTAAACACACCAGAACTGATGTTAAGGCCCTTTGCTGTTACCCTTCCCGTTCTAGCAAGACCTCCCACCCCAGGTCATCTTGGCATCTCAAGCCACAAGAAATACAGACGCATGATCCCCTGAAGTTAGACCAACCTTAGGCCCTACAGTTATAGGGAAATGACTAGTTAATTAACAGAATGAATAAAAAATAAATAAGTAAATAAATACACTAAAGCCTGAGTTAGGCATGACCACACAGCCAGCACTCTACACCTCAGCACTATGCCCAGTTCATACACCACATGGGAAACCAGACAGAGCACAGTACAGGGACACACGGCCCCACCACACACCTCAACACTCCAACCCTGAAGCCCCTGTCACACACTGGACATTCTTCCAGAGACACCGACAGTCCTCATTCTCATTTCCAGTGTTTCAGGGAAGAGAGAATAAAAAGGAAGGAGAAGATGGAACCCCAAAGAATGGGGCCCAGAGAGGAGGGAGAGCAGAGACAGCAAGGGGTTGGATAAGCCGATGAGCAGCCAAGCAGGCTAGTCAGGGGAGTTCTGGGTGCCCTGGGGCTCAGGGTATCTTGGGGTGAACTATCACAGGTCAGGACAGCAAGAAGGAGGTTCTAGGAAAATGGGGTGGAGGTTCCAAGGCTCCAGGCAAGTGGAGGTATCACAGCACACTGGGATTGCGGAAATTGTGTCCAGCGAAGCGAGCTTCATCCCCCAGCTCTTCTTCAATTCTGAGAGATGAGCCAGAAAGGAAAAATCAGGGAAGCAGGAGGGGCCTGATTCTCCCTCTAGGAGTCCCTCCAGCTTCTACCCTCCCTCATACCGCCGGCTTTTGAGTCCTGCCCCAAGGTGGCATTCCCTGGCCTTCCCATGCAACCTCAGTGACCCATCAGTCTGGCCATCATAAACCCACCAAGCAAAAGCATATCTTTTCTGGACATCTGTTTTTTTTTTTTTTCTTGGTACTGGGAATTGAACCCAGGGGTACTCTACCACTGAGCTACATTCCCAGCCCTTTGTATTTTTTATTTTGAAACAGTCTTAAATTGCTGAGACTGGCCTCCAACCTGTGATCCTGTCTCGGTCTCAGTACTGAGATTACAGATTAAGTACCGGGATTACAGGCATGTACCACTGCACCCGGGTTGGACATCTATTGTTAATCCAGGCCCTGGATGCTGGAGATGGAAGGGTGAGCAAATGGAGTTTTGAACCATCTAAGCCTTGGGCTCCCATTCGCCAGGGACCCTCACCTCATAAGCTGGTTGTACTTAGCCAGCCGCTCAGAACGGCAGGGGGCTCCAGTCTTGATCTGAAACATTTCAAAAGATAATGCAGCTCAGTAGCTGCCCCTTCAACACAAAGGGAAACTTCCTCCTTTTCTCTTCTTTTCCTTTCCTTTCTTTTCTTTTCCTTTCTACAGTGCTCAGAATCAAATTCAGGGCTTCATGCATGGTAGGGAAGTGCTTTACCCCTGAGCAACACCCCCAGCCCTAAATTTTGACTCTTGAAACTTCCCTGATACCCTCAAACACCTAGAAGGAGACATCCACCTGAGCCTAGAGCCCACCAATCCCACCAAGCTCTCCCTCCCCCACCGCGGCTGTCCCCACTCACCTGGCCTGTGCACAGCCCCACCACCAGGTCGGCAATGAATGTGTCCTCAGTCTCTCCTGAACGATGGCTCACCATGACCCCCCAGCCGTTCTCCTGGGCCAGCTTGCATCTGCACCGTATACCAGCACTGAACCCCAGCCCCACAATGGGCATCATCTCCCAGCCCCAGCCTTGGTCTAGGTCAAGAAACACCTGAAGGGATGCTGTCTGGGAGGGGAGCAGAGAATCATGGGCAAAAAGAGTGGAGTTGAGAACTGGGAATGGGACTCCAGGTTCCCTGCTCTCTTCAGCAGCCCTGGGTGGGGTTGGGCTGAGAGCATTTGTAAGAGGGTCAAGTAGGGGAGGGCCAGGAGTCACTCACGCTTGGATGGCTTCGGTGACTGAGCCGATCTGGTTGACCTTGAGCAGCAAACAGTTGCAGGCCTTCTCCTCCACTGCCCGCTCAATGCGCTTCGGGTTGGTCACCGTCAGGTCGTCACCCACAACCTGGATCCCTCCGTTGGCTGTGAACTTGGACCAGGCTGCCCAATCATCCTGGTCAAACGGGTCCTCAATGGAGACCACTGCAGAGGGAGTGGTGAGGGAGCCTTGATCGTCCCTGGGTCTCTGCCTCAGGCAAGGACACCCCTCTTCAACTCTCTGAAATGTACAGGTCTCTGGGCTAACTAGACCTGCTCATCTTCCACTCACCCTCCCCCAGCTATGCCTGTCCCAACTGATTCTTATTTCATAAAACCTTCCAATAACAAGGGTTCAGAACCTCATAACCTTCCTCATAACCTACTCTGTATTTTCCTATTCTCACTGCCAGGAAGCCCTTTCTCATTACTAATCTAAGTCTTTTCCTCTGTATTTGATGTCTATTTTCTCTTGCTCTGACTCAGGAAGATGGAAACCAGCTGTCTCCATCCTGGGGTAGAAACCCTTGGTAGACTTGGAGAGGGTAATCCAGTCCTTCCCCAGTCTTCCTCTCCATTCACACATCAGTCCCGGCTCCATTCAGTATCCACAATTTCAGCAATCAAAGATACTGAAAGACACTTAGTTCCTTGCTAGAGCCATTCACCTTCTCACCAGCCCTGGTTCCTTCCAGAGCCCTCCCCATGATCCCTGTAGCTTTTGGAACCCGTGACTTTAAACAGGATCCAAAGCAAATGGAACATTCATCAAAGGTACCTGGACGTTAACATGACATACAAAACCATGTTTGCAAAAGAACCCTTCACCCAATCCCTAGTTCTCAGGTCCCTCTTAGGCACCTCCACGTGGCATCTTAGTTGGCATCCCATAAGATCCAGAGTTGCCCCAACATATTCCTGCCTGCCCCTACTCCTCCCCCAGCCCTCTCTCCCACACCCTTGTTTTCTCACCAGGATACTTCCTGACAAATTCTTGGTAGAGCGCCCCCAGCTGGTCCCCAGTGATATACCGGGAAGGATCAGCAGCAGACTTGAAATCCAAGTCATATTTGCCATCGCGATAAAACTCAGAGGCAGCAACATCCATGCCAATGACAATCTTTTCTGTGTAACCAGCTTTGTCGATAGCTTCTTTCACCAGCTCCAAGGCTAGAGAGGGAATGCATTGAGATTATGAGCAGGAGGAGTGGGCAGGGAGGGAAGAGGGAGGGAAAAATTCAGTATAGAAGTGCAGGACTGTTGCAGGGCGTGGTGGTGCATGCGTGTAATCCCAGTACTTGGGAGGCTGAGACCAGAGGATCCGGGTTCTCAGCCAGCCTCAGCTACTTAGTGAGGCCTTCCGCAACTTAGCGAGACCCTGTTTCAAAATAAAGAATCAAAAATAGAGCTGGGAAGCCGGGCGTGGTGGCACACGCTTGTAATCCCAGTACTTTGGGAGGCGGAGACCGGAGGATCCGGGTTCACGGCCAGCCTCAGCTCGCGCTCTCTCTCTCTCTCTCTCTCTCTCTCTCTCCTTAGTGAGGCCCTCCGCAACTTCGTGAGACCCTGTTTCAAAATAAAGTATAAAAAAATAGGGCCGGGGGCGTAGCATGGAGGTAGAATGCCCCTGCGTTCAATCCCCAGTACCGCAAAAAAAAAAAAAAAAAAAAAGAAA
>PVJS01057006.1:0-12180 GCA_004027185.1 Glis glis | reverse complement strand
TCTACCTCCGCGCTACGCCCCCGCCCTATTTTTTATACTTTATTTTGAAACCGTGTCTCACAAAGTTGCGGAGGGCCTCACTAAGGAGAGAGAGAGAGAGAGAAAGAGAGAGAGAGAGAGAGACAGGGAGAGAGAGAACGAGAGAGCTGAGGCTGGCCGCGAACCCGGCTCCTCCGGTCTCCGCCTCCCAAAGTACTGGGATTACAAGCGTGCGCCACCACGCCCGGCCCTCTAGGCTTTTAAATCAAAGTTCATTAATATTAGGGACTACAACACAGTTGTCTGACCTAAGAATCTGAACTATTTTAGCTGATCTATGATATGAATACAGTTAAAAACCAGATCACTTTCTCTGGAGGAGCTCTGCTTTCCCTGACATTCTGTCTTGCTTCAGTCCCAATCTTGTACCCTCAGCAACTGTACCACGGCAAAGTCACTCTGTTCCCTGCCTTCAGTCACAGGGAGGAGACAGCGGTACTTTGTGAGATGCAGCTGCATTTCAATGTCAAAGACATTTTTAACCAGGGTATTTATGTAAGCCTTTTCTTTCAAATAATTTTGCAGAGCCTATTTTTTTTTTTTTTGGTGTGGTATTAGGGATTGAACCAGGGACATTTTACCTCTAAGCTACACCCCCAGCCCTATTTTATTTTGAAACAGGGTCTAAGTTGCAAAGGGCCTTGCTAAGTTACTGAGGCTGGCCTTGAACCTGCAATCCTCCTGTCAGTCTCCCAAGTGCTAGGATCATAGGCATGTGCCACCACACCCAGCTCAGAGCCTAAACTTTTAAAAACAATATGAACAATATCATGTTCTTAAATTTAATTCATCATTACCTTTTTCTTGCCTGTTACCGTCCATTCTTTGAGTACTTCATTGGCACTACCTGTAAGAGAAACCAATTACAGATTTTCTCTCCTACCACATACACAGTCAGGAAGGAATCAATGTTCCTGCATTTTAATTGCTGGAAAATTTACAAAGTTCCTAATAAGAAAAGTTAAGGATCAAGTCTCTGAATTAATGTAATGAGATAATCATGTCATCATTCCTTTTTGGAATATCTGCCTACTTAGATACTCTTCTCCATGTAATTTCCCCAATGAATTCTTCTTAGAAGAGACTAATATAGCCTGGCCATTTTGAATATATATATTTTCCCCCCAATGGTACTAGGGATGGAACTCAGGGCCTCACATATGCTAGACAAGTGTTCCTCACAAGTAGCTGGGATTACAGGTGTATACTACTGTGCCCAGTGAAGACTCTTATCTATACATCTTAGTCTGAATACAAAAATGACTGGTTTCAGCTCAGTGTGCCACCCCCCCCACCCCCAGGATATACACCACCTTGTCTACTTTGTTTCGGAGCTACATAGTACACCAGACCCAAACACTAACACTGTGGTGCTGGGGATAGAATCCAGGGGCATTCTACCTCCTAGCTACACCCCCAGCCCTATTTTATTTTTATTTGGAAACAGGGTTTGCTAAGTTGCTGAGAGCCTTGCTAAGTTGCTGAGGCTGGCTTAGAATCTGCGACCCTCCTGTCTCAGCCTCCCAAGTACTGGGATTATAGAGCACACAAGGCTGAGCTACCCTTTTTATTTTTTATTTTGAAACAGGGTCTCGCGAAATTACTGCACACTGGCCTCCAACCTGCAATCATCCTGTCTCAGTCTCCCAAGAACTGGGATTACAGGTGTGCACCACCACGCCTGACAAACACTATTCAATGATGTAACAGCTTCTTTTTTTTTTTTGCGGTACCGGGGATTGAACGCAGGGGCGTTCTACCTCCACGCTACGCCCCCGGCCCTATTTTTATACTTTATTTTGAAACCGGGTCTCACGAAGTTGCGGAGGACCTCACTAAGGAGAGGGAGAGAGCCGGGCGTGGTGGCACACGCTGTAATCCCAGTACTTTGGGAGGTGCAGACCAGAGGATCTGGGTTCGCGGCCAGCCTCAACTCTCCATCTCTCTCTTCCTGTCTCTCTCTCTCTCTCTCTCTCTCTCTCTCTCTACTTAGTGAGGCCCTCCGCAACTTCGTGAGACCCAGTTTCAAAATAAAGTATAAAAAATAGGGCCGGGGGTGTAGCTCAGAGGTAGAATGCCCCTGGGTTCAATCCCCAGTACAGCAAAAAAAAAAAAAAAAAAAGGAGAGGGAGAGAGAGAGAGAGAGAGAGAGAGAGAGAGAAAGAACGAGAGAGCTGAGGCTGGCCGCGAACCTGGATCCTCCGGTCTCCGCCTCCCAAAGTACTGGGATTGCAAGCGTGCGCCACCACGCCTGGCTTGAAACAGCTTCTAATAAAGTTTTTCCCAAATGAGTTACGTAGAAAGAAGTTAGTATAATACTCCTCAACTCTATAAGTCTGAAGGTTTAACTAAAACTGTCATTCTTCTATATGTTAGATAAGGAAACTCAACCCACACATTTGTGTGTGTGTGTGTATGTGTCTGGTACTGGGGATTGAACCCAGGGGCATTCTACCTCCGAGCTACACCCCCAGCCCTATTTTTTATTCTTATTTTGAAACAGGGTCTTGCTAAGTTGTTAGGAGCCTTGCTAAGTTGCTGGGTCTGGCTTAGAATCTGTGATCTTCCTGTCTCAGCCTCCCAAGTACTGGGATTACATAAGTGTGCGCCACCATGCCCGGCTTCAACCCACACATTTGAGTTGCTTGCCAGGGCCAAATTAAATGATAACAGAGCTTGGAAGAGAATGCTGAATCCTTGAATTTGCCATATGTTGCTAGGCCAATGAATTACTCCTTTGTTGGACAGAGTCTCTTAAATTCTTTTTCCCCCTGTGGTACAAGGGACCAAACCCAGGGCCTCATGTGTGCTAGGCAAGCACTCTACCACTGAGCCACATTCCCACCCCTGAAACTCTTAAATTCTTACTTGACCCAACTCCAAGTCTGTTATTACCACTGGCCATATGATTTCTTCTTAAAGTAGAGGACAGCCGGGCGTGGTGGTGCATGCTTGTAATCCCAGTACTTGGGAGGCAGAGACAGGAGGATCGCGGGTTCGCGGCCAGCCTCAGCTACTTAGTGAGGCCCTCCGCAACTTAGTGAGACCCTGTTTCAAAATAAAGAATAAAAAATAGGGCTGGGGGTATAGCTTGGAGGTAGAACGCCCCTGGGTTCCATCCCCAGTACCGCAAAAGAAAAAAAGAAAAGAATAAATAATAGGGCTGGGGTGTAGCTCGGAGGTAGAATGCCTTTGGGTTCAATCCTTAGTACCAAAAAAAAAAAAAAGTAGAGCACATTTTGTGTAAAATACTGAAGCATTCCCAGTTTTTCTCTTATTCCAGATACCCTAGCGTTTATGAATGAATTGCTTCTAAGGCTGAAAGAGGCATCTTACATTAACAAGATAGCAAGGTATAGTTACATTTTCATGGGGTCTACTTTATCATCTATGAAACACTGGATTGTTGAGTATTCTAAAAGTCTGAAGCTACTTCGATTAAACAAATACAAACTTATAAAAAAAACTAGGATTACCTTCCATAAATGCTTGTACTGTTTTGTCCACACAATTATCAAAGTGCTGCAAAACCAGGATGATTTCATTGTTGCTCTTATTGGGAACTATTGCACGCACTGCGTTTATCTAGAAAAGATGACAGGGTCATTTAATTCTAACATCAGTAGGTCATTACACAGCTGACTCATATTACAGAGAATAACAGGGTGACATTTTATTTTTAACAATATTATCTAATGGCAGTTAGAGTACATACAATCATCTTACTCAGAGTAATAAATAGATGAATGATAACAGTATATGAAATATTCATTTTAAAACTTAGAAAAGCTAAGACAGGAGAATCACAGGTTCAAGACCAGTCTCAGCAACTTAGAGAAGCCCTTAGCAACTCAGTGAGACCCTATTTTTTTTTTTTTTGCGGTACCAGGGATTGAACCCAGGGACGTTCTACCTCCGCGCTACACCCCCAGCCCTATTTTTTATACTTTATTTTGAAACTGGGTCTCACGAAGTTGCGGAGGGCCTCACTAAGTAGAGAAAGAGAGAGAGAGAGAAACAGGGAGAAAGAGAGAGAGAGAGAGAAACAGGGAGAAAGAGAGAGAGAGCGAGCGAAAGAGAGAGAGCGAGAGAGAGAGCTGGGGCTGGCCGCGAACCCGGATCCTCCGGTCTCCGCCTCCCAAAGTACTGGGATTACAAGCATGCGCCACCACGCCCGGCAGTGAGACCCTATTTCAAAATTAAAAATAAAAGCCAGCTTCATTATGGGTTGTATTATTAAAAAAAAAAACTATTTTCTTCCAAAGGAATGCTATTTAGAAGATGTATTGCTATTCTTGCTATGAAGTATCCTGAACTTAAGAATGTTCTTCAAGTAAATGGGAGGATCCTACTCAGATTGTCCCTGAAGGAATGTTGCCAAGTGAGATACACAGTCATAGAAACAGTATTTGCCATAACATTAATTAACAATAAATGTCTTCAAGAGAATTCAGAAGAAATATCTATGGAGATATACAAAGAAAATCATATTTGCATTTGATAGGTTCTAATTCCTCAGAACCATGTGGCAGCCACCCTCTGATGTATAATGGCATTGTTTTGTGCCTAATATTTCACTTTCAAAATGAGTTTGTGACAGCCACTGATTGTATTAGCACCTAAATTTTCCTATGACATTCAAGTTTGCTCTCCACCATAACTAGTCTTACCTTTTCTTTCATGTTCTCAAAAGTTCCTCCCTGGGCCAGTACAGTATTAGACTGCAAATCAAAAATAAATCCTGATGAATCTGAAAGAAAGGGACAAATACATTCAACATGATATAAAAATAATGTATTCCATCCTAACACTGGCTGCTTTTCTCCTATAAAACAACTTAGTTATGCAGGGCGTGGTGGCGCACCCTTGCAATCCCAGTACTTGGGAGGCTGAGACAGGAGGATTGCAGGTTCACGGCCAGCCTCAGCTACTTAGTGAGGCCCTCCACAACTTAGTGAGACCCTGTTTCCAAATAAAGAATAAAAAATCGGGCTGGGGGTGTAGCTCAGAGGTAGAATGTTCCTGGGATCAATCCCCAATACTGCAAAAAAAAAAAAATCTTAGTTGTTATTTGGCAAACTCTATTGTATAAATAGATAACTTATAACTACTTCTTTGGTTTTTTTGGTACTGTGGATTGAACCCAGGTGCATTCTACCTAGGAGCTATACCCCTAGCCTGTTTTATTTTGAAATAGGGTTTTGCTAAGTTGCAGATGCTGGCCTCGAATCTGAGATCCTCCTTGCTCAGCCTCCCAAGAACTGTGATTACAGGCATGAGCCACTCACCCAGCTTACAGCTCAATCTTTTTTTAATTTTATTTTGGTGCTGGAGGTTGAACCCAGTGGCATCCTACCTCTGAGCTACACCTCTCCAGCCCTATTTTTTATTCTTTATTTTGAAACAGGATCTCGCTAAGTTGTAGAGGGCCTCACTAAGTAGCCAAGGCTAGCCACGAACCCAGATCCTCCTGTCTCAGCCTCCCAAGTACTGGGATTACAAGCGTGCGCCACCACGCCTGGCTCTATTTTTTATTTTTATTTTATTTTATTTTTTTGCAGTAATGGGGATTGAACCCAAGGGCATTCTACCTCCGGGCTACACCCCCAGCCCGATTTTTTATTCTTTATTTTGAAACAGGGTCTCACTAAGTTGCAGAGGCCTCACTAAGTAGCTGAGGCTGGCCGCGAACCCGGATCCTCCAGTCTCAGCCTCCCAAGTACCAGGATTACAAGCATGTACCACCATGCCCAGCTTCTATTTTTTATTTTTGAAACAGGGTCTTGCTAAGATGCTGAGGGACCTTGCTAAGTTGCTAAAGGTCTTAAACCTTCAATCCTACTGTCTCAGCCTCCCAAGTACTAGGATTATAGGCATACACTACCACACCCGGCTACAGCTTAATTTTTATCCTCTTTCCAAATATCTCCTAGTTGCTATAGAAAACTGATAATTTATAAGTTAAAATGACTTAACAACATTCTTGAACCAAAAGTGGAAAAAAGGACATAAATAGAGCCTAGGTCATTTCATTATTAGTGCTATTATTCATCAAATATACTGTTTTTTATTACTTTCATTGGTGCATTATAGTCTCACATTATAATGTAGTTCATAGTGATGGTGACACACATGCACACAGCACTTGGTGGGCTTTCCCCTGGCTCCCTTCCAAGTCCCCCCCCCATACAGGATACTGAGATTGACACTGGCATTCTCACATATGTACATTATGTCAATGGAACTGATTCCTTCATTGATTCTCCCCCTCCTTCCCCTAGACCACCTCCCTGGCTCCACTGTGGTTCTCCTCCATTATCTGGAGTCCCTCTGGTATCACGATTACTCCCTAGCTTCTGCATATGAGAGAAAACATGTGACCCTTCACTTTCTGTGACTGGCTAATCTCACTTAACATAATGTTCTCTAGGTCCATCCATTTTCTTGCAAATGACTTAATTTTGTTCTTCTTTATTGCTAAGTAGAGTTCCATTGTGTATATATTCCATAATTTTGTAGCCCATTCATCTGCTGATGGACACCTAGGTTGGTTCCATAATTTGGCTATTATGAATTGTGCTGCTATAAACATGGATATGCATGTATTACTATAATATTCTGATTTCAGTCCCTTTGCAAAGATATCCAGGAGTGGTATAGCTAGATCATGTGGTGGATCCATTCCTAATTTTCTTTCTTTCTTTTTTTTTTTTTGAGGTACTGGGGATTGAACCCAGGGGCATTCAACTCTGAGCTACACCCTGAGTCCTATTTCTTATTCTTTATTTTGAAACAGGGTCTCACTAAATTGATGAGAGTCTCACTAAGTAGCTGAGGCTGGCCGTGAACCTGTGACCCTCCTGTCTCAGCCTTACATGTACTGGGATTACAACCAGGTGCCACCTCGCCAGGCTCCCGTTCCCAATTTTCTAAGGAATCTCTGCACTGATCTACATAGTGGCTGTACTAATTTGCAATCCCAACAGTACCACAAATAAATAAATACATACATACATACATACATACATACATACATACATACACCAGGCGTGGTGACGCACACTTGTAATCCCAGTACTTGGGAGGCTGAGACAGGAGGATTGCAGTTCACGCCCAACCTCAGCTACTTAGTGAGACCGTGTTTCAAAATAAAGAATAAATAAATAGGGCTGGGAGTAAAATGCCCCCGGGTTCCATCTCCAGTTCCACAAAAAACAAACCAAAACACAACAAAATTAAAAAAAAGTCAAGCATGGTGGTACACGCTTGTAATCCCAGTACTTGGGAGGCTGAGACCATAGGATCCAGGTTCGTGGCCAGCCTCAGCTACTTAGTGAGGGCCTCTGCAACTCAGTGAGACCCTGTTTCAAAATAAAGAATAAAAAATAGGACCTGGGGTATAGCCCGGAGGTAGAATGCCCCTGGGTTCAATCCCCGGTACCACAAAAAAAAAAAAAACATAAAATAAATTTATTTTATTTATTTTATTTTATTTATTTATTTTTTTTTTTTTTTGCGGTACCGGGGATTGAACCCAGGGGTGGTCTACCTCCGCGCTACACCCCCGGCCCTATTTTTTTATGCTTTATTTTGAAACCGGGTCTCACGAAGTTGCGGAGGGCCTCACTAGGTAGAGAGAGAGAGAGAGAGAGAGAGAGAGAGAGAGGAGAAAGAGGAGAGAGAGAGTGTGCACGCGCGAAGGCACTGAGGCTGGCTGCAAACCCGGATCCTCCAGTCTCCACCTCCCAAAGTACTGCATAAAATAAATTAAAAAAAATTTTTTTTTTTTTACAGAACTGGCTGCAAACCCAGATCCTCCAGTCTCAGCCTCCCAAATACTGGGATTACAAGCATGCGCCACCATGCCTGGCTCTCTTTAAACTCTTGATGGTTTCCTTTGATGAGCAGAAACTTTTTAATGTCATCCCATTTATTAATTCTTGTTTTAATTTTCTGAGCTTGGGGGTCTTAAATTACAAACTATTTTAACAGTACCTTGGTATATCATCTTTCTTCTATGGATCTGATTCTTGTTATAACTTATATTTTCTCTAACTATAGAGATTTTCTCAACTTCCTTTTTTTTCTTTTCTTTTCTTTTTGATACTAGGGATTGAACCCAGAGGCATTTGACCTCCAAGCTACATCCCCAGCCCTATTTTATTTTATTTTTTATTTTGAAACAGGGTCTCAGTAAGTAGCAGGGGCCTCACTGAGTTTTGAAGGCTGATCACGAACCTGCGATCCTCCTGTCTCAGCCTCCCAAGTACTGGAATTACAGGAGTGCACCACCGTGCCAGGCTCACCCCCAGTCCTTTTTATTTTGACACAGGATATTGCTAAGTTGCTGCAGGTCTGAATAAGTTGCTGAGGCTGACCTCAAACCTGTGATCCTCCTGTCTCAGTCTCCCAAGTACTGGGATTACAGGTGTGCACCACAACTCCTAGCAAGTTGTGGTCTCATGATGGGCAAATTTGTCATATGCATGCATGCATGTATGTATGTATTTACTTATTTATTTCTTTATTTTGTGGTACTGGGCATTCTACCTTCGAGCTACACCCCCAGACTGATTTTATTTCTTATTTGGAAACAGGGTCTCGCTAGGTTGATGTGTCTCACTACTTGCTGAGGCTGTCCTCGAACCTGCGATCCTCCTGTCTCAGCCTCCGAAGTACTGGGATTACAAGCATGCTCCACCATGCCCAGCTTAAATTTTTCGTATTATATACCTCAATAAAATTGTTCTGAAAAAGATGTGGATATTGTACCAATGTCAAATCACTCTGAGTTTCTAAACACTTTCCATATAATTTTTCATTTCACACACAGGTACTAATCTATGGACTACTCTGAGAACCATTGATGTCAGACCTCTGCTGGGTGTTAGCTAAGAGGCCTGTGGCAATACATAGTTATAACTGTAACTGACTTAATTTACTTTTAGCCATTCAAGTTTAACTCCACTAAATATTTCATTTATTTATTTATTTTGCAGTACTGGGGATTTAACCCAGGGG
The DNA here is from genome assembly GCA_004027185.1 of Glis glis. NCBI lineage: Eukaryota > Metazoa > Chordata > Mammalia > Rodentia > Gliridae > Glis > Glis glis. The sequence goes on along the minus strand of PVJS01057006.1, from coordinate 3,120 downwards.
CATTCTATCTCCGAGCTATACCCCCAGCCCTATTTTTTAATTCTTTTTAATTTTTTGCAGTACTGGAGATTGAACTCAGGGGCATTCTACCTCTGAACTACACCTGCAGCCCTATTTTTTTTATTCTTTATTTTGAAAGAGGGTCTCACTAAGTTGCGGAGGGCCTCACTAAGTAGCTGAGGCTGGCCACAAACCTGCCATCCTCCTGTCTCAGCCTCCCAAGTACTGGGATTACAAACATGCACCACCACACCCGGCTTTAAATATTTCATAATATAAGGAATTTACAAGTATTATTGGCAAAAGGACACATGGTCTGTGGGTGAATAAAAACAGAAGTCATCAAGATAGTTTGTAAATGAGATGCCACTACAGAAAAACAACTAGCACAGCACCTCTCTTTTTAATGTACTAATAGTATTTGGGAGGCTGAGACAGGAGGATTCCAAGCTTGAAGCCAACCTCAGCAATTTAATGAGACCGTTTCAAAATAAACCAAAACATAGGAAACAAAAAATGATCATGGTGGCCCACTGCTGTAATCCCAGTACTCGGGAGGCTGAGACAGGAGCATTGTAGGTTGGAGACCAGCCTCAGCAACTTAAGAGAGATTCTCAGTAACCTAGCAAGATCCTGTTTCAAAACAAAAGATTAAAAGAGGGGAGGCTAGGGGTGTAGCTCAGAGGTAGAACCCTCAGAGGTCCCTGGGGTTCAATCCCCAGTACCTTCATTCATTCATTCATTCATTCATTCATTCAATCATTCAATCAATCAATCAACCAATCAATCAATATATAGCTCAGAGGTAGAATACTCCTAGGTTCAATACCCAGTGCCAGCCGGGCATGGTGGCACATGCTTGTAATCCTAGTACTTGGGAGGCTGAGACCAGAGGATCCGGGTTCATGGTCAGCCTCAGGTACTTAGTGAGGCCTTCCACAACTTAGTAAGACCCTGTTTCAAAATAAGGAATATAATAGGGCTGGGGTGTAGCTCAGAGGTAGAATGTCCTGGGTTCAATCCCCAGTACCACAAAAATAAAAATAAAAAACCTAGTGCCAAAAAATTTAAATAAAAATTTAAAAATAGCCGGGCATGGTAGCGCACATTTGTAATCCCAGTACTTGGGAGGCTGAGACAGAAGGATCGCAGGTTCACAGCCAGCCTCAGCAACTTAATGAGACCCTGTTTCAAAAAATAAAGAACAAAAAATCGGGCTGGGGGTATAGCTCCGAGGTAGAATGCCCCTGGGTTCAATCCCCAGTACCGCAAAATAAATAAATTAATTAATAAACAAAATAAAGAATAAAAAATAGGGCTGGGGGTGTAGCTCGGAGGTAGAATGTCCCCGGGTTCAATCCTCAGTACCGCCCCCCCCAAAAAAACAATTGCTATACAAATTAATTCCCAGACTAGTAATTTTATTTATTATTTATTTATGTATGTATGTATTTATTTATTTATTTATATTTGCGGTACCAGGGATTGAACCCAGGGGTGTTCTATCTCAGAGCTACACCCCCAGCCCTATTTTTTATCCTTTATTTTGAAACCGGGTTTCACGAAGTTGCGGAGGGCCTCACTAAGTAGCTGAGGCTGGCCATGAACCCAGATCCTCCGGTCTCCGCCTCCCAAGTACTAGGATTACAAGCACGCACCACCACGCCCGGCTAGACTAGTAATTTTAAAAACTACAAATATCCACAAATACTTGCAAAATCATTTGAAACACATTAAAAGAATAACTTTTATAAATATATGGATATAGGCCTCTCTCACTTTTGAGGCGGTCTGCAGTCTCCTTGAATGTGTATTTCTTACTTTCCTAAATAAGACTCTGTTTATGTCTCCGGAAAAAAGACATACATACATATACATATATACATACATACATACATACATAAATATATATATAAATAAATATATATGGATATAAATGGGGACCACTGTCTACAACTACTTCTTTTTGTTTTTTGGTTTTTCTTGTGGTGTTGAGTTACAAATCCAGGCCCTTGCTGGTGCTAGACAAGTCCTCTACTACTGAGCTACATCCACAGGCTGCTACAACTATTCTTTTAACAATTCATGCCCACTTGAAATCTTACCCTTCTGGCTTTGTTTCCTAGACATTGCAGTTTCTTTGAACTCAAAAAAAAAAAAACCAGAATAAAAGTATCCTTTTGCCTCCTTTGGGTTCTGTATCTCTGATATAAAAGTGGGCAACAGAACTCTATATTTGGAAGAGATAATTATAAAATCTTGGTTGTTTGAAATTCTGCTCACTAGCTGTTAATCTCCTTTCTGTTGTATCAACTTCTTGTCAGGAAGTATTGCAGACATTCATGTCTCTTTTTCTAGGAAGATTCTGGAGGGAAAAACACAAAAACAATATTCACTATTACAATAATGATTAGCTACATGAAATTTCTAAGCAATATCCACAGGTTTTATTCTGAATTTCTCTATACAAAAACTAGGGTTTTGGCCAGGCGTGGTGGCGCACGCTTGTAATCCCAGTACTTGGGAGGCGGAGACCGGAGGATCTGGGTTCACGGCCAGCCTCAGCTACTTAGTGAGGCCCTCAGCAACTTACTGAGACCTGGTTTCAAAATAAAGTATAAAAAATAGGGCCGGGGATGTAGCTCGGAGGTAAAAAGCCCCTGGGTTCAATTCCCGGTACCGCAAAAAAAAAACTAGGGTGTTTTTTTTAAGTGCTCTAAAAAGTATGTACCTGTTGAAAAGCACTATTTTTCTCCTCAAGGAAACTTAATCTTAGAATCAGATCATCTTAGTTCAGAAAGCATGTTTTCTTTTTTTGTGTATGTGCTACTGGGGATTGAACCCAGGGGCATTTTACCTCCAAGCTACACCCCCAGCCCTATTTTATTTTTATTTTGAAACAGGGTATCACTAGGTTGATGAGAGTCTCACTACTTGCTGAGGCTGTCCTCAAATCTGTGATCCTCCTGTCTCAGCCTCCAAAGTAGTGGGCTTACAGGCATGCGCTACCACACCTGGCTAGAAAGCGTGTTTTCTTAGTCTTCTTTCACCCCTATCTCTGCATCGCAAACTAAAACATTACCATTTTATCATTTCCTAAGACCTTTTTACCACTTGATA
>PVJS01057005.1:0-12180 GCA_004027185.1 Glis glis | reverse complement strand
ATCCTCCTGTCTCAGCCTCCCAAGTACTGGGATTACAAGCGTGCACCACCATGCCCAGCTGAAGTTTGATTCTTGAACGATGTTGAGTACATGTGAAGTTCAATGTACTTATTGTATTAATTTTTCAAGATTATCACCAAAACAAGTTTTCTATTATAAAATCTGATAAGTATAATTTAGTGAAGTGCATTGTTTTACATAGTATAGTGTTATGTATTGTTTTAGTGAAGTATAATGTATAGATATATTACAAATATCTATACTTTTTTTACTGCATATTTTTACCTTCACACATTTTTTTTTTTGCGGTACCGGGGATTGAACCCAGGGGTGTTCTACCTCCGTGCTACACCCCTGGCCCTATTTTTTATACTTTATTTTGAAACTGGGTCTCACAAAGTTGCAGAGGGCCTCACTAGGTAGAGAGAGAGAGAGAACCGAGGCTGGCCGCGAACCCAGATCCTGCGGTCTCCGTCTCCTAAAGTACTGGGATTACAAGAGTGCGCCACCACGCCCGGCCTACCTTCACACTTTCTGATGATATGGAAATGCACACATAAGTAAATCAAAGGATCATGATAATTACCAAAAGACAAGATGTTGGAGATCTTCTGCTTTAGTTATTTAAAAGTTTATGCAGAACCCTCAAGTTCTGTGGGGATGTCTCCAGGCCCAAGTGAGCAGTGAATGAATGGGGGTAGGGGGGAACAAGTTTTCCCCCTTCTTCTACCATATAGATCTTCATTAAATGGTCTTTATATATTGGGATTGTGTATATAATGTAACTTAAGTGTTCTATTCTCAATAGAAAGTTTTAAAGACTGACCTAATGACCTTCTGTTTCCACATGATGAAACATAATCAGATTTAAATGATCAGTTTGTACCCATTTCTATTATGTTTTATTTCAATGTATATCTTACTCATTAATTTATAAACACACATAGATATGTGTAGGGTAACTGTGAAGAGGAATTTAATAAATTTTGAAAACTGACCTCTATACTCATATTGAATCTGTTGTTGAATTATTATTACCATTATTATTTTTTTTTCTGGAGATTGAATCCAGGGCCATTCTACCTCTGGACTACAACCCCAGCCTTATTTTACTAAGTTGCGGAGGTCCTCACTAAGCTGCTTAGACTGGTTGTGAACCTGGGATCCTCCTGTCTCAGCCTCCCAAGTACTGGGATTAAAAGCATGTGCCATCACCCCCAGCCCTGTTTTTGAATTAATCATCCCCAGTAACTACAAAAAATGAGTTTTATGGGCATGTGGTGTGATTTTTAGGTGAGGAAGACTATCAAAAGAACAGTGATTTAATAGTGGAAAACAGAGATATATGGTTTACATTAAGAAAAAGTGAAGGAAGGCTTGGGAAGAATAGGAAATTGTAGATATCCACTGTTCATTTTTAAAAAGTATTTTTTTAAAAAAGTTATTCAGGTCCTTACCCTCATTTCTGTTATAAGTACCTGGAAATCTGAAACTTTTTCAAATTGCATAGTTCTCATCCCAGCAAATGTTACCTTAGAGCCATACCTTTTCTGGGTGGAATTTCTCAGGGAACATACATAGAATAAACTACAGATTCTCTGGGCATTTGCTCTACTGTTCTGGCCTATTTGCTAGAGGGTTCTTATAATTCAGGCTACTGTAGGCTCTGCAAATAGCTTAGTCTCTTTGTTTCTACTGTGTCCCCAATACAGTGAAAAGGTATTTTGCTTAAAGTTCATTATAGAAATACTGTCAATTTGGCAGAAAAAATATCTTCCTGTTTTTAAAAGATAGCCCAATAGAATCCTCTCATAGTTCTGCAAAAGGAATCTACTTGTAATTTGTAAACTGAGTAGGAGCCAGCTGACCTACCTATAGAATCAAGAAAGGAATATGATTAGTGACATCTTAAAACATACCCTTCTATTTTCCCTTCCTTCTTCACACAAGTCTAAATTGTTTTCTGTATTTGTGATTATTCTTTGCTTTTTCATTTTGAGTACTTTAAGCAGGAAGTAAGACATCAATGTCTTGTCCATTTCTTATAAAGAGTAAATTAGTAAAAAATTTAATATAAAGCTATCAAAATTATCTATTTTAATATGTAAAGAGCTGTGTTAAGAAAATTGAGTGTGATAGACACAAGTTTTCTATGCCTTCATAGCTAAATTTGATGGAAAGGTGGAGAGAAACTATGCTTTTTCTCTGAAGATAAATATGGATAGAAAAGCTGTTGATCAGAATGTGCTATGTAACCTGAAATTTCATGTACTCAGTGTGTGTCTCACATAGCATGTGTGGTTCTTCTGTGCCTCAGGTCAGTATAAAACTGTGTTTTGAGCCAGGCACAAATGCAGGTGCATGTCTATAATCCAAGCTATTTGGGAGGCTAAGGGAGGAGAATGTTAGGTGTAGGGCCACACTCAACAATTTAGTGAGATGAAGGAAGGGAGGGAGGGAGGGAGGAAGGAAGGAAGGAAGGAAGGAAGGAAGGAAGGAAGGAAGAAAGGAAGGGAGAAGGAGAGAAAGAGAGAAAGAGGGAAGGAAGGAAGGGAGGAAGGAAGGAAGGAAGGAAGAGAGAAAGAGAGAAGGAGGGAAGGAAGGAAGAGAGGGAGGAAGGGAGGGAAGGGAATTAAAATGAGTGAAAAATGTTGCTCAGTGGTAGAGAACCTTTGGGTTCGATCTTCAGTACCTCAAAAACAAAAACAAAACAAAACTATTTTGTACTTAGGCAGCATAAGGATAAAGCATGATTATACTAGCAATACTTCATTTCTCCTGGTGCCAAGATGCTGAGAAATAATAAATGATGCAAATAATGTTAAGTATCTTTCCTATTATTAGGGGAAAATCAGAACTGTACATCAAGGTAATAAAAGTGAATCAATCAATTGAAAACTCAAATAAGTAGACAAGTTTAATATGTCTTACACTCTCAAATATGAGTAGATGGCTAAAATCATGCTGGATTAGTACATGTATGTTTGCTAATATGTGGTCCTGACAAATTTGAGAGTGAAGTTGTCTAGCCATATGATTCAAGTGAATATATTATTTGATACTTCTGCTTTCTAATGAACTTGACTCCACAGCAGTGGGTACACTATCTCACTTCTGTTTTAAGTTCAAAACAGATTGAGCTCAGACAGTAACCAGGTCTGTCTACTACTCAACCTATCTGGGTTCAGGGTCCACAGAAGTCATAAGGACGATGTTCCAGGCAGCAGAGAGACGGTGCTTCTCCCTGGGTCCTTCAGTGGGTACTCCTGGATCTATGTGTTCCTTGAAGAAATTCTTTCCTCTACTGAACAGAGCTACTTGAATAAAGAAGAATGGTTCTTGAAATGTCAGATAGATTCACAAGTAGGTTGTGACACAGAATCTAAAAGGGGCAAATATATGCACATATATCTGTTTTAGCAATAATAGAATTATGGTTTTAAAATGATTTTATATTCCATCTGTCAGGGTTGGAAATGACATTAATACTGAAATAATAATTTTTAGCAAATTTTACATAGAACATAGAATAACATTCCAAAACAGATTTTTAAATGTTTGGGTTATATATTTTTATATAGATTCATATCATATTTCTGAAATTGGAATTAGACATAGGATTTTCTGCCCCATTTTTTATTTTACATAATTTTATTGGCATATTGTAATTATACAACATAGTGAGATTCAAAGTGATACATTTATATATGCACACATTACTTGGTGTATTTGGTCTCATAGCTGGGCATGGTGGCACACGATTATAATCCCAGACTTGGGAGGCTAAAACAGGAGGATCACAGGTTCGAGGACAGCCTCAACAAGTAGTGAAACTCTCATCAACCTAGTGAGACCCTATTTCAAAATAAAAATAAAAAATAGGCCTGGGGGTGGTGTAGCTCGGAGGTAGAATGGCCCTGGATTCAATCCCCAGCACCTCAAAAAATAATAATAAATAAATAAATAAATGGTCTCACAAATCCATAGATTCTTGCAGAGGATCTCCTCAAGCTTCCTAAAGGTGAGAAAGGAGAGAGGCAGAATTGGAGACCAATTAGGGATGAGTGTCTCTGGGTTGTCACAGGGCTGTGTAATCAGTCACTGTGCCTGTAGGATTTCCACGTAAGAACTTGAGCAAAGAAACAGGTCAGCTACTTCCATTAACAATGACTGATCTCCTCTTAGATCTCATCTTACAATGATGAAATTGAGGCATGGAGAGGTTACACGGCTTGCCCACTGTCACCTGGCAGGACTGTGGCAAGTCAGTCTTCGGTTTAATCTCAGTCTTCTAATCTCAATTGTACAGATTGGATCCCTGTATTTTGACTGCCACCTTAAGTATAATTTACAGATATGATTACTGGTTTACAGAACAGCAGAATGATATTCTTTACTTATCAATTGTTATGGTTGTTTAAAAGATTATGTATCAAGAAAACGTTGAGGTGACCAGGCATGGTGGTGCAGACCTGTAATCCCAGTACTTGGGAGGCTGAGACTCAAGGATCCGGGTTCGCGGCCAGCCTCAGCTACTTAGTGAGGCCCTCTGCAACTTAGTGAGACCCTGTTTCAAAATAAAGAATAAAAAAAAATAGGGCTGGGGATGTAGCTTGGAGGTAGAATGCCCCTGGGTTCAATCCCCAGTACCGCAAAAAAAAAAAAAAGAAAAAAGGTTAAGGTGCTTTACAGTGATACTTTGCAAAGGAAATTCTGTTTGATAATATTCAGTCCTTATCAGCATTAAGTAACATTCCGTTGCATGTGACATGTGACAACCCTGGGCAAAGCTTGTTACATGAAAGAGTGGGAAAGCTCTTCCTTCCATTCCATCCCCATTTACTAAAAAGCCAGCCTCCCTTGCTAAGTGAGACATAAAATTCCACACTAAAAACAAAATTGCTTATTCGGCTTATGTGTTTCCCATTTACTTTGGAAAACTTCTGACACTAATGAACTACTCAAGCTTCTTAGTCACCAGCACTTCATTGCGGATGAGTTTGTTGATTCCTATGATTTACCCCGGGAGAATCCTAAGTACAAGGGAGTAGGTAAAGGGGAATTCCAGGAGGTAGGAAAGAGTAAACAAATTCGCCAAGAAAAAATTTTGTACCATTTATATTTCTCCATTTGGGGGACAAGTCTTATTTTCTTACTATTATGTTCTTAGCTACACAAGGGATATCTTTTAAAATCTAAGCATTTACTCATATGAAAATAAATATTAATAAAATTTAAGAGCTATACTTTTAAAACAAAGATGTGAAGGGAAAACCTGAGACTACAACAAAATGTAATTTTTATTGTTACATTTACAATGTTAAAAAAAGTACAAAGTACTCCATGTGTCCCCTCCACTCCCCCTGTTTTTTTTTTTCTCCTACAGTCTCCATCCTATTGGCATTGCTGTGTATTTTGAAGTAGGAAATATTTGTTTATAAGTTACAAAGCACATTCTTACTGCCTATTAGTGACAGGGCAAGCTCATCATAAAAAAAGTCACTATACACAAATTAGCTCAACTGAATACATTTTCAAATACTTATCAGAGGTGATGTATTCTTATTCATTTTATTGCAACAAAATCCACTCATGCTATAACTTGTTTTCTTTCTATGTTCATGTAATAACCACATGCTATATAATGACACCATAAATAAGATTGTCTCAGTGAAATACACAGTCGCACAAACTAGTTGATTTTCATAGAATTGGTAAGAAACACTGGATGTGACAACATGAATAATATCGCAGTTGAATATGTGAAAAAATCTCTGAAACTAGTAAGAAAAAAAACCCTACAGCAATGTTTGTCATTAAATTGACATATCTTCTGCATTATATGTTTTCTTTAAATTCTTTATACCTATGCCATGTGTCATGGTACACACCTATTATCCCAGTACTTGGGAGGCTGAGACAGGAGGATTACAAGTTCAAGGCCAGACTCAGCAACACAGTGAGATCCTCAGCAACCTAGACCCTGTTTCAAAATATAAAATGAAAAGGGCTGAGGGTATATCTCAGAGGTAGAAGGTCTCTGGGATATAGTGTATCTGGAAGTCATTATTAACAATGAAATTAAAAATATACTCCTTTAGAATAATGCCATGTTTTGCATACTGTTTTAAAACAAACACTTAAGGCATGAACTCAATATTTATGAATATGGAATCTTCTTTTCAGTTACAGTTATGGTGATATTAAGGAGTATCTTGGTGTTAGTTTTCCAGCAATATATTTTCATTATTTACCCATGCATTCTTGTCTCAACAGGTAGCTTGCAAATGATGAGAAGTATTGATTCTTTCTAATATTCATTAGATCATTTCCTGTAAAAGCTGTTTGTTGCTGTTTGTTCATGAATAAGAAAACACATCTGCTCCCATACTTGCCTTAACACTGAGATGGAAAAACCCTCGGCCCAGCCACGTTCAGTTTTCAGGGGAGCTCCTGGAAGGGTGGAGATGTTTGTGTTCAGGTGTAGACGCTAGATAGGGGTGTGAGGCTGAGGGAAGGGAGATGAGGGTGAGAGTACATACACGTTTCTCCTTAGATAAGATTTCAACATGGGAATCAGCCACAGGAAGAAAATTAAAGAAGAGTTGCAATGAAATGTTCCCTCTGACATTATTATTTCTGCCATTGGTAGGTAGTTAGGAGCAAGAGCAGGGAGAGGGACCTACAAAGTCAGTTTGGTAAAAGAAAAAGAAAAGGATTTGTTTATTTATAGCTGGCAAACTCATCTGTTTCTGTGTGTTTTCTTTGTACTTTGATCTTGATGTACTGATATTTCAGCTTCTGTTTTATGATCTCTCTTATGACAGAATCAGACCTTGCAGAAAACATCTCGGTCATACCTGAAAGTCTGAAAGAAACAGGTGCTTAACTTTCATTCCTCTCCTGCACAAGAAAAATGGGCTGTGACCGGAATTGTGGTCTGATTGCGGGAGCTGTCATCGGCGCAGTCCTGGCTGTGTTTGGAGGTATTCTAATGCCAGTTGGAGATATGCTGATTCAGAAGACAATTAAAAAGGTACAAGTCATTGAAAGAATATTTCTTGCCATTTTGATTCATTCTATCTTCTCTTCTTTTTCCCTTTGGGTCCCTGTTTATGTTTCACGATCAATGGTAATTTTTTGCCTTCAATATGGAGGTAATTATGAATCACTGCAGCTATGGATGGTAAAGTGACCATGTGTGAAATGTTAGAAGTAGAATGCATATTTAACATGGATAAATTGCTATTTTAAATATAAATATAAAGTTCTGGTAAAGCTATAGGTAGGTAGCCGGGCATGGTGGCGCACGCTTGTAATCCCAGTACTTTGGGAGGTGGAGACCGGAGGATCCGGGTTCGCGGCCAGCCTCAGCTCTCTCTCTCTCTCTCCCTGTCTCTCTCTCTCTCTCTCCCTACCTAGTGAGGCCTCCGCAACTTCGTGAGACCCAGTTTCAAAATAAAGTATAAAAAGTAGGGGCCAGGGGTGTAGCGCGGAGGTAGAACGCCCCTGGGTTCAATCCCTGGTACCGCAAAAAAAAAAAAAAAGCTATAGGTATATAGGTTCATAGAAATAATTGTTTTTAATTATGTTCAAAGACTAGGTTGACATGCTTTCAAATGAGAAAAAAGTATACTTTGTAAGGGGATATTTATAAAAGTAGTTGCATTTTGCTTAATACTGAGAAAAGTTGATTTGTGTGTGTGTTTGTATGTGGTGTGCATGTATTTTAAAGTTGAGGCAGGAATCTTTAGTAAACTGCTGCTTTTTATAAGATGTGTGATAATCTAATAGTCTCATAAATATTTCTTATTTACAAAGCTTTATATTTGATTACAAAAATACTTCAGGACAAGATTTCAGAAAGATGTTATCTAGGACATATCTCAGTATATATTAATAAATTGAATAGTTTTAACTAAAATTGGAGTGAATCAATGACAGATTTACACAAAAATCATCCCCCTTCCATTCTAGTTCATACCAATTAGCCTCACAGTCATCAGAAATTTTAACTGATAGAACATAGAATAAGAGGAAGCAGGTCTGCTGAAGTCCTAAATCTAGATGGCAAATGCAAATGGCTTCAGGAGATTGGAGATAGGGATTAAAAAATAAATTAAGTTGCCAAGGACAAGGTGAAATGAACAGGAACTGTTGTGAACTTGAGTGTTTCTGTCCTGCCCAAAGGCATGTATGTTCACTTTTTTTAGAAAAAAAAATTATGCTGCCAAATAAAATATATCAGAGTACTGGCTTCAGCTCCCAGCCTGGTGAGGAGTTCTGTAAACTAGACAAAGGATTAGTAAGTACAGTGAACAGTAGAGAACAAGAGTTGTAATGGGTTAGGCCTATTATTTTATAATGAAATTTCTGTTACTGCCAAGACCTTTATCTTGCTTGTCCATTTGTCTGTGTTCGACATCTGGAATACTAGGGATTGTCATCACTCCAGCACACCTCCTACTCTATTTTCTGTGTTTCTCACCTGAATCTTCTGCTAAGAATGGACAGAAGCAGTGCCTGCATCAACACAGAGATTATAACTTATCTTTTGGGAAGGTTTTCTGAGTCAAAAAGTCATGATCTCCCAGTGCACATAGTTTTAGACTAAGACTATTTTTCTTATGCATTATTGATGATTGATAGCTGAGTATTGATCATCTAATTCTTTCCTTTATGTAACACATTAGTGTATATATTCTTGGATGGTATGTGAGTCCTAGCATCTATTTTAAGTCAATTCTTTAATATTTATCTCTATACTCATAAGAGTTAATCACAAGAAAGAGTTTTAAGGCATTAAAATGTACTATTATACAGTAATTAAGAGAAAGGAAAAGCCGGGCGTGGTGGCGCATGCTTGTAATCCCAGTACTTTGGGAGTCGGAGACTGGAGGATCCGGGTTCGCGGCCAGCCTCATCTCACTCTCTCTCTCTCTCTCTCTCTCTACTTAGTGAGGCCCTCCGCAACTTTGTGAGACCCGGTTTCAAAATAAAGTATAAAAAATAGGGCTGGGGGTGTAGCGTGGAGGTAGAATGCCCCCGCGTTCAATCCCCGGTACCGCAAAAAAAAAAGAGAAAGGAAAATAAAATTTTTCTCAACGAGTATAAGGTATAACCAAGGAAAAGTATATATTACAGGAAAAAATAATATAGAAATCTGTGAGTCTAGAATTGAATTGTATGTGATACAGAAAAATAAATGGTATTCAGAAAGAGAAATCTCTGAGTATTCAAGAAACATCAGAAAGAAGGTGAGAGTTGAGTTGGATTTTGAAGAAGTACAGAATTTTAAAAACCCAAAAAGGGTTGCTGTAAAGATTTCAAGGGTTAATTAGTAGCATGGGTAAAGTTATGGAAATAAGGTTAAATGCATTGAAGAGGAAAGAAAGAAGGTTCCATATGACAAGAAGACTGGATTAGGAGAGAGATGATTAGGAAACCAATAGGGGGTTAGATTTAAGAAGTTTCAAATATCAGACAGAAGCTATTTAATTGATGATATACTACAACTTCGTAGTTGGTATATGTTTTTCAGTAAGACGTACCAAAACCTGCATTTAAAGATTGGTCTCATCAAATGGCTTAGTAAGCACTATTTTTAGTGCTTACTCCATATTATCTCCACAAATTATGAGAAGGTAAGATTAATTTACCCATAAGGGAAAGACCTTAAATCAGCTTGCCAACTCAGTTAACCAACAGAAAAATAAATTTCCAAACATAGACAACTGAAGGTTGAGAATAGATTACACCTAGCCTTGTATACTATGCTTCTATCATAGAAAGGTGGGGAAAGTAAGGAGACCAAAGATGGGGAAACAAGAAAAAATTATGTAGGACATGAGCACTTTCAAGGAGAATTTAAGATTCCCTTTTAGAAATACCTTTGCCTAATAACCACATTATAGGGCAAAAGGCACTCTGGACTATTGTGGTAAAGTACATAGAAAAAAATGATAGATGGTGAGATGCAATGGAAGTGTGGATAGAGAGAGCAAATCAGGAGAGAAAGGAGCAAAATAACACGACGCAAGATATGCAGCGGAGTTACTGATAGAAATGTGTACCTCAGGAAGTCAAAGGGAGGTTTAATAAATGGTTGATATGAACATCAGTCTTTATTTCCAAGGTCAGAACTCAAGCCAGGCGTGGTGGCTCACACTTGTAATCCCAGTACTTGGGAGGCTGAGATAGGAGGATCGCAGGTTCGCGGCCAGCCTCGGCAAACAGCCTCAGCAAACTCATGAGGCCCTGAAGCTTAGTGAGACCCTGTTTCAAAATAAAAAATAAAATTGGGCTGGGGGTATAGCTCAGAGGTCGAATACCCTTGAGTTCAATCCCCAGTACCACACACACACACACACACACACACACACACACACACACACACTAAATAAAAAAATAAAAAATTAATTAATTAATTAAATTAAAAATAAATAAAAAAGAGTTCAGATAGTTTTGATCATTGCTGTAGAGATTACAGATAAAATCCAACAGAAAGATTTGCTTTCTAGAGTTTTAATGCAGAGAGAATGATCACTATAAGGATTTGCACATAATCAGAGGCAGAAAGGCAAAAGTAAAAAAGGAAAATCTTTTCTATAAAGAAATAGAAACAAGAGAGTATAATTTCTTAGAAGTTATTAGGAAACCAGAACTTAAGGAAAGACAGAATACAATGTTTCCTGGTTGATGAAAATCAAGGAAGCAATGGTTTGAACATTGTCAGTAATGATTTTGAAGTAACAAGGGAATGAAATAAATAGAATGATTTTCTTTCTTGGTTTTGAAATGAGTGTCATGTGTGCAATCTTTTTACAAAATAAAGGGAGCAGTGTGATCCCAAATCAAGAAGGAGGAGGTACAAAACTGAAATTGCATGGAGGAATGGATTCCAAAGAACTGTTAAAAGGATAGTTCATGTCAGGTTGCTGCTCAGTGTTAGGGCACCCGTTTAGCCTGGGAGAAGCCCTGGGTTTAATCCCCAGCCCTCCAAAAACAAAGTAGCTAGGGCTTTTCTTTGTTTACAATAAGACTGCTTCACTTTTCTTTAGCTTATATAACTATATTAATACTTTTACTGGTGCATTATAGTCTCACATCATAATGCAGTTCATGGTGATAGTGACATGCATGCACACAGCACTTGGTGAGCTTTCCCCCGGCTCCCTCCCCACTCCCTTCTACCCCATACAGGATATTGAGATTGGCATTGGTATTCTCACATATGTACATAATGTCAGTGGAAGGGTTTCCTTCATTAATTCTCCCTCTCCCCTTTCCCCAAAATCAGAACTATTTTTATAATGATAGTGGGGTATGTATGTCCTTGGCATATAGTAGAAATCAAATCTCTTGAATTATGTGTCTCATTCCTGTCCAGGAATATTCAGAGTTATGCTGTTACCAAACAAACATAGGAGAATGTATGTATGGGCGAATTCTTATTTGTTTTTACCACTGAAACTCATGAAATATTCACTTAATTTAGTAGTAGCAAATTGAGAAAGATATTACTTATATGCAAGTACCATTTTAAAAAAAATGCTTACTTGCAAAAGATCAGCAAATTATCTCTTTTATAATTATTGATAAAATATAGAGTTGGAGTTCTATGAGTTTCTGATTCTAAAAGATGACACCCTGACACTGTCATTTTAAATGGTCCAGAAATTTTACTTCTAATGTATCTTATTTTTGTTATTTATTTCCAAGGAATGTGTTCTGGAGACTTCATTCTTTTTGTGGATTACAGCTAAAAAAAAAAAAAATATATATATATATATATATATTTTTTTTTTTAGCAGTACCGGGGATTGAACCCAGGGGCATTCTACCTCTGCGCTACGCCCCCGGCCCTATTTTTTTTATACTTTATTTTGAAACCGGGTCTCACAAAGTTGCGGAGGGTCTCACTAAGTAGAGAGAGAGAGAGAGACAGGGAGGGGGAGAGAGAGAGAGAGAGCACTGAGGCTGGCCACGAATCCCAATCCTCCGGTCTCCGCCTCCCAAAGTACTGGGATTACAAGCGTGCACCACCATGCCCGGCCCGGCCCTATTTTTATACTTTATTTTGAAACCGGGTCTCACGAAGTTGCGGAGGGCCTCACTAGGTAGAGAGAGAGAGAGAGAGAAACAAGGAGAGAGAGAGAGAGAGAGAGAGCTGAGGCTGGC
>PVJS01057004.1:0-12162 GCA_004027185.1 Glis glis | reverse complement strand
AATAAAAAATAGGGCCGGGGGCGTAGCGTGGAGGTAGAACGCCCCTGCGTTCAATCCCCGGTACCGCAAAAAAAAAAAAACCATCAAAAAATTTTACCAAGTGCAGTGGCTCATGTTTGTAATCCCAGCTATTTAGGAAGCTAAGGCAGGAAGATCACAAGTTTGAAGCCAGCCTGGGAAATTTAATGAGCCCCTGTCTCAAAATAAAATTTAAAAAAGGGCTTTGCCTAGCATGTGATCCCCAGCACTGCTAAAAGCATTTTCTAATAATGATATACATATATACATTTATTTAATATATACATACATATATTTAAAAGAGTAGATTTTATTTTTCCTGTCATGATACTCAATGAAGCTATTTACTTTAGGTCAAAATCTGCTTAGATTTCTCATCTTTCCATGAGCAGGCATGCTAGCTCTTATCCGCTGGGGGGAGAGAGAGAGAGAGAGAGAGAGAGAGAGAGAATGCAGAGAGAGATCTGGGGTTTGTCCTATTTGGGTTTTAGAGTTTCCTGAGTACCAACGTGAAGGGGCGCTGTGAATTAGAAGCAGTGGTGCGTGTTGGCGGTAGTGGATCTCAGCTGGCATGTGTTTGGGTTTGGAGACTTGAGTATCTGGTGTAAGAACGCTAAGAAATCGTCCTCATCAATAGTACATACACGTGGGAACAGCAGCTTGCACAGCCTCAGGTGGTCCAGGGATTGTCTGTTATACTGGGTCCCCGAAAGGGATCCCTAAGACTGAGGTAAAGAACTCCTGAATAACAAACTGGTATTTACACAAGAGTCTTTGAATGAACCCCCCCGCCTGATGGCAAAAATACGTGAAGGAAGCCAGGCATGGTGATGCATGCCTGTAATCCCAGTACTTGGGAGGCTGAGACAGAAGGATCACAGGTTCAAGGCCAGCCTCAGGAACTTAGTGAGACTCTCAACATAAAGCATCAACAACAAAAAGGGCTGGAAGTTTAGCTTGGAGGTAGAATGCCCCTGGGTTCAATCCCCAGCACCACACACACACACACACACACACACACACACACACACACACCACGAAGGACTGTTCGGCAGAAAAGTTGGAAACACAGTCACCCGTGGCCTGTGGGAGGCAGTGGAGATCAGGATGTCACTGAGCCACCACATTGAGCCACAGCTGCAGGGAGGTAGGTGCACGACGAGGACCTGTTACCAGGAGGCCAGGTGCCAGCAGACACCCATTTGCACTTCCCTGTAACTGCAACTTTATGATTCTTTTGTCATTGCAGTCCGCTGACGTGGATCGAAGAGAAAGGGCCTGGTCTAAAACGAAACAGATATTTAAGCTTCCATTTCAAATCTGGGTCCCTGGAGAATGTGCCAAATGTCGGAGTCAATAAGAACATTTTCCTAAAAGATCAAAACATATTTGTCCAGAAACTCTTGGGCCAGTTCTCCGAGAAGGAGCTGGCGGCTGAGAAGAAGCGCATCCTGCACTGCTTGGCGCTTGCAGAAGAAATCCAGGAACACTGCCGCCCGCAGAAGTGAGAGGAGGAGCGACAGCCGCCAGGATGGACGGGGCTTGGTGTTTATCCAGAGTTGACCCGAGCTCCGATCTTACAACTGAACATGTTAGGAACTGCACTGGGACTGTATTTGGGGTTGGGGACCATGCAGTTGGATAATGGAGGAACCTACCTTGGTGGAGATGAGCCAAATGCTTATGTGCGGTTTCATTCACTCCTCCCAACAGCCCTGTGAGGTGAGTGGCCAGGCCTGTGTTCATGAGTACACTGGGATACCGTGTGTGAAGTCACCCGGGTAGTAAGTAGCAGAAGTGGACTTTAAAGCCGACCTGTGCTCTGAACCACTACCGAAACTGCCTTCAACTCCCTTCCCTGCTTTAAAGAATTTTATATCCCACACAATATTTACTAGGTGACTCTACTCAGTGCTGATAATTCTTAAAGATTAATAAAATGTAGCCACTGCCTTTCATACCTCAGTGTCAAAGGGAACCCGCCATACCAACCTGTCATCATAACAGGCCCAGGGAGAGAGCTGCTCGTGGGCCTGGAGAAGCACAGAAAGACCCGACGTGTTCTGACTGGTGATGGTTAGCTGGACGAAGGTCAGAGCTGGCATGAGCAAAGGAGGGGAGCGCGCAGCAGCCTGGACAGCGCCCAGGGGACACTGCTGCAGGGGCAGTGGAGTCTGGAGGAGGGGTACCCCAGAGAGGAAAACCCGACGGGGGCTTATAAACACGGGGAGAGCCGTGACGTGGTCGCTAGGCAGTCATAGGGCACTGCCGGCCTTAGTTAACGGAGGAGGGCAGGGGCAGGTTTCCGCTGAGGCACTGCACTCAGAAGGCGCCTAGAGGAGGTGAGCGTTGAGATGAGGAGGCGTCCTGGTGAGAGCCTGCAGGTGTGTCGCTGCTCAGTCTGGCTCCGCTGTCCTGAGGCAGAGCTGAGCCTAAGCACCTGCCCTGTCATTTCATTGTTGGTCCTCCGTATCTTCTCTGAAGTGGATGGTAAACTTCTTTTTTTTTTTTTTGCGGTACCGGGGATTGAACCCAGGGGCGTTCTACCTCCGCGCTACACCCCTGGCCCTATTTTTTATACTTTGAAACCGGGTCTCACGAAGTTGCAGAGGGCCTCACTAAGTAGAGAGACAGGGAGAGAGAGAGACAGAGAGAGAGACAGAGAGACAGAGAGAGAGAGAGAGAGCACGTACGCTGAGGCTGGCCGCAAACCCGGATCCTCCGGTCTCCGCCTCCCAAAGTACTGGGATTACAAGCGTGCACCACCACGCCCGGCTTGGTGGTAAACTTCTTGCTTCTGTAATTGTTCCCTTATGGTTTCTGCCCACTCCCCACTGGCTGTTGTGATATTTAACCAGCTCAGAAGCTGTAAGGTCAAGCCGGGTGTGGTGGCGCATGCCTGTAGTACTTGGGAGGCTCAGACAGGAGGATCAAGGGTTCGAAGCCAGCCTCAGCAACTCAGTGAGGTTCTCAGCAACTTAGGAAAACCCTGTTTCAAAAACAAAAAATAAAAAGGGCTGAGGTGTAGCTCGGGTAGAATGTCCCCGAGTTCAATCCCCAGTACCTGCCCCACACACACACACACGAGCTGTGAGGTCAGGGATGGAGGCCCACTTAATTTACTATTTCTGTTTCTTTTATCCCATCACCATTACAGTATGCCAAGGTAGAGCAGGCGAATATATTCATTTAAAGTTTTTAAAGTCCTGAAAGTTATTCTCTTGTTTATCATGAAATATACTTTATGAGAAATATTTATCAGTTGGTTCTCTTGTTTTATTGCCCACATCTAATGTCTCTAGAGGTGAGGGAATACCGTGTGTGTCCTACTAGGCTGTGCAATATCAAGCATGCGGTAAATCTGAAACATACTTGATTTTGTGTGTGTGTGGTATTGGGAATTGAACCCAGGACTTTTCCTACCTCTGAGCTATACCCCTAGCCCTATTTTATTTTTTTATTTGGAAACGGTCTCATTAAGTTTCTGAGGCTATCCTCAAACCTGCGATCCTCCTGTCTCAGCCTCCCAAGTTGTAATAGTTAATATAATTTGTCAACTTGACCGGATCATGACACACCCAAGATCATGTGACTTTGGGTGTGTAACAGCAGATTAAACAGAAAGTCCTGCCCTAAATGTAGGCAGCAGGGTTCTGATAGGTGCAGGACTTAGATAAAAGAAGGAGAAAGCCGCATAGAGGGATATGCGACTCTTTCCGAAGAAAATGCATCTGCTCTTGTCTGAGATCGTCGGCCTCCAGCCCTTCGAACTGAAACTTCACCATCGTTTCTCCGAAGAGCTCTTAGACCGCTCGACCAGCTACTGGTTCCTCTGACTCTCCACGTGCAGTCGGAACTCAGGACTACATTGTAAGCTGATCTGATAAACCCCTTTTTCCATATACTCATTCTGTGAATTCTGTTAGTTTAGTGAACCCTGACCAATACACAAGTACTGGAATTACAAGTGTGCACCATCATGCCAGGCTTATTTTTTTATTTTGAGATAGGGTCTCACTAACTTGCTGAGGTTGGCCTTGAACCTACAGCCTCCCAAATACTGGGATTATAGGTGTGCACCACCACACCCAGCAAAAATATATTAGAGTTAGCCTCTAGTACAGGTGACCAGGTGCTTGATCCCATACGATTTTCTGAGGAAGCTTAAGAAATGCACCTCAGAGCTGCCTGACCAGCAGTGTGTTGGCTTCCACCTCCCATCAGTCTCGTTAGCCCCTCACACCCTATCAGTTCCACTTCTATATTGGCCTTCCACTTCCCATTAGTCAAGGGTAGGTTATTCGCTCCCCCCATCTTTGGGCTGCACATGTATGATGCAGAGGGGCTCCCGGGGGAACCCCAAGCCACCGTGTCAGAATCCCTGTGGAAGAAAGCATGAGAGCCATGATGTAGGCCCAGGACAAGGTGCCATCAAATGGCATCCATGTGTAGTTGTCAGAAGCCTGCTGGGAAGTGTCTCACAGACTACTGGAGGAGAAGGTGATGCTGGAGGGTTTGAGGTGCCACAAAGAGGTGTCCAACAGTTACATACAATGAGCCAGCATGGTGGCCCATGCCTATAACCCCAGTGCTGGGAGGCTGAGACAGGAGGATCACAGGTTTGAGCACAGCCTCAGCAACTTAGACCCTCAGCAATTTAGCAAGACCATTTCAAAATAAAAAGTAAAAAGGATGAGGGGTGTAGCTCACAGGTATAATGCCCTTGGGTTCAATCCCAGTACCAATAAATAAATAAAAACAGTTACACACAATGGGTAGTTAGTGATACAATGTCAATAGATATCACTAGAAAATGATTGCATAATTCTAAATGACAGGATTTTAATTTAAAAACATAAACATTCCAAAGCTTGAAAAATAAAAAATTAATGATTCTAATTTGCTATTGTGAATGAAAAAGTGACCCTTAAATATTTATTAAAAACCCTTGATAATGTCTTTAATTTTTTAAATAGGCTGAAACAGCTTAATTATGATAGACTAAAAATACTTACTTTCAGGGTTTGAATCATATGAAAATAACCTCACAGAGCTGGGCACCGTGGCGCACGCCTGTAACCCCAGTACTTGGGTGACTGAGACAGGAGGATCACAGGTTTGAGGCCAGCCTCAGCAACTTAGTGAGGCCTTCTGCAATTTAGCAAGACCCTGCACTCCCCAGAGGGAGGGAGGGAGGGAGGGAGGGAGGGAGGGGAGGGGAGGGGAGGGGAGGGAGGAAGGGCAACCTCATTTGTTAAGAGAGAGAAAAGGTACATAAAGTAAATTGAATTTTGTTAATATAAGGTAATTTTACTCATCTCAATGTAGGAAAACACCCAAAAAGACATATTTACACAATAGAAAGTAAATAATTTGAGAAAATAAATTGTATTATTACTTTTTTTGTGGCACTAGGTATTGAATCCAGGGGCATTCTACCTCCAAGCTACATCCCCAGCCCTATTTTATTTTTATTTTGAAACAGGGTCTCGCTAGGTTGATGAAAGCCTCACTATTTGCTGGGGCCGTCCTCGAACCTGCAATCTTCCTGTCTCAGCCTCCCAAATACTGGGATTACAAGCATGTACCACCACACCCAGCTTGTATTATTACATTTAAATAAACAACAAAAATACATATATATATATATATATTTGGGTGATGGTTTTAATTTGTCCAGTAGACTTCATGAAGGTTTTGTAGTTGATGGCAATGGAGCTTTCCCTTTCTGTTTAGCAGCCTTTTCCATTTTTATCTGTAAATTAAAAACATTTATTGATGTAATATTTCATAAACCATTCTGAGGGGAAAAAAGCTACACATACTGTGTTTGCATTCATGCCTTATTTATCATAGCCATGCCAAATATTAAAAGCCAACTTACAGTAATCATAAAATTCTTCCCCACTCCAAACGTCACCAATGACTACCAAAGTAAAAGCCGGATGCCACATAGCGCTGCTCTTGAGAGAGGCTCTGGACCACGAGACGCGGCTTTCTAACCATCCCCTTTCCCTCAACAGTTTTGGAGGAAAAGACAAGTACTAACAATGTGCATTTAGGTTTGGGCTTCTTAGTTTTTACACTCCATCAATCAACAGGCTAGAGAGTTTATAAGCTGTCTCATAAATCCATAAATCACATGGGCTAGAGTTTAAACTACATCTCATAAATCCATAAATTCCAAGTCTCATAGTAAGAAATCCGGACAGGCCAGGAATATCCTTTAAAATGTTCAGAAATAGCTGGGCATGGTGATGCACAACTGTAATCCCAGTACTTGGGAGGCTGAGACAGGAGGATCGCAGGTTCAAGGCAAGCCTCAGCAACTTAGTGAGACCCTCACCAATTTAGTGAGACCCTGTTTCAAAATAAAAAATAAAATAGGGCTGGGGTGTAGCTCAAAGGTAGAATGCTCCTGGTTTCAATCCCCAGTAAAACACACACACACACACACACACACACACACACACACACACACACAAACACAATCATAAATAAGAATAACTCATTGTCTTTCCACAAGCAAATACCACTGGCATGTTTTCAACAGAGTAAACACTACCCCAAGCCTCTGGAGGAGGGACAGGAGTTCCAAAACCCAGGAAAACTAAAATTAATCTATGAATTTGTGTGTTGCAAGAATAAGGATTGATTTGATTATAAGCCTTACTCTTAGTAATGCTGAAAAAACAGCCTTTTATCACTTTGATCATTTCCTCTCCCTCCTTCCCAGATCCGACCTCTTTCCTTTGCTATGGTCAGAATGTTTGTGTCCCCCCAGTATTCATATGCTGAAATTTGATTACCAATGTGATACCATTAGGAGGCGGGACCCTTGGGCAGTGATCAGGTTGTCAGAACTGATTCCCCAGGAATGGGATTGGTGCTCTCATAAGAGGCCCCAGAGAGCCGCCTTGCTCTCTACATGTGAAGACGCAGCAAGAAAGCGCCATCTATACCCCAGAAGACAGCTCTCACCTGACACCAAATCTGCCCACACCTGCATCTAAACCGTCCCAACCTCCAAAACTGAGAAATAAATTTATGTTGCTTCTAAGCCACCCAGTTTATGGTACCTTGTTATAGCCCAAACAAGTGAAAGACAACCTTAGGCCAGAGCTTTCCAAAAGAACTTTCTGCAGTGGTGGAAAATTTTTATATCTGTGCTGTGTAGCACAGTAGCTACTAGCCACATGTGACTACTGAGCACTTGAAATGTGAGCAGTCTAGCCAGGTGTGGTGGCACATGCTTGTAATCCCAGAACTTGGATCACAGGTTTGAAGCCAGCCTCAGCAACTTAGGCTCTCGTCAACTTAGTGAGACACTATTTCCAAATAAAAAATAAAATAGGTCTGGGGCTATAGCCTGGAGGTAGAATGCCCCTGGGTTCCATCCCCAGTACCACAAAAAAAGAAAAAAGAAAAGGAAAGGAAATAGAAATGTGGGTAGTGTGACTGAGAGAATAAATTTTAAATTTTAATTTATTTAAATTGAGATATATAACAGGCATGGTGGCGCACGCTTGTAATCCCAGTACTTGGGAGGCTGAGACAGGAGGATTGCAGGTTCGCGGCCAGCCTCAGCTACTCAGTGAGGCCCTCCGCAACTTAGTGAGACCCTGTTTCAAAATAAAGAATAAAAAATAGGGCTGGGGGTGTAGCTCAGCGGTAGAATGCCCCCAGGTATGATCCCCAGTTCTGCAAAATAAAATAAATAAGTTTAGATATATAGAGCCACATTTGGTGAACAGCTACAGCACAATATTTTTCATTATCGCAAAAAGTTCTACTGTCTAGCTCTGCCTTAAATCATGTCCAGGACTCTTCTCATCTACTTCAAAATTCATCATCAGGAAAACCAAGCGAATCTTTCTTCTATTCACTTCCTTTGCTCTTGGATGGTGAATATCCTCAGTCACACAATGAGTTCTTGTCTAAAAGCTGTAGAGAATACAACAGAAAGGGGTGGAAGGGTGGGAGGATGCATCGTAGCATGTGTGGGGCCCTGGCTTTGGTACCCAGCACAGTGAAACAAAAAAAAAAAAAGGAAAGACAGGATTGTCTTTACTTTGTGGAGTTTGTCACTTAGTTGGAGAGATAATAATATCCACAATCAACTATAAAGTAATTCGAGAGCCAGGCATGGTGGCGCACGCTTGTAATCCCAGTGAGACCCTGTTTCAAAATAAAGAAAAAAAATAGGGCTGGGGGTGTAGCTCGGAGGTAGAATGCCCCTGGGTTCCATCCCCAGTACCGCAATAAATAAATAAATAAAAGTAATTTGAAAGAAAGCACTTTCCAGCCATACAGCTGAACTGTCATTCCCCCATACCTCCTTAAGCCAACCTTCTTTCATCTAACGTGTGTACACACACACACACACACACACACACACACACACATGTACTCAAATACAAGCACTCCTATGAAACTTATCAAAAATATTAAATAAAAAGGCATGAGTAAGCCGGGCGTGGTGGCGCACGCTTGTAATCCCAGTACTTGGGAGGCTGAGATCAGAGGATCCGGGTTTGCGGCCAGCCTCAGCTACATAGTGAGGCCCTCCGCAACTTAGTGAGACCCAGTTTCAAAATAAAGTATAAAAAAATCGGGCCAGGGGTGTAGCATGGAGGTAGAATGCCCCTGGGTTCAATCCCTGGTTCCACAAAAAAAAAAATAAAAAGGCATGAGTAAAATAAATTAGGGCCGGAAGTGATGGCACGTGCTGTCATCTTAGTACATGGGAGGCGAGAGAGGAAGTTCGCAAGTTCAAGGCCAGTCTCAGCAACTTAGCAAGGCCCTCTGCAACTTAGTGATACCCTGTTTCAAAAATAATAATTTATTTTTATTTTATTTATTTATTTATTTTTTGCGGTACCGGGGATTGAACGCGGGGGCGTTCTACCTCCACGCTACGCCCCCGGCCCTATTTTTTATACTTTATTTTGAAACCGGGTCTCACGAAGTTGCGGAGGGCCTCACTAAGTACAGAGAGAGAGACAGAGAGAGAGAGAGAGAGAGAGAGAGAGAGAGAGACAGGGAGAGAGAGAGCGAGAGAGCTGAGGCTGGCCGCGAACCCCGATCCTCCGGTCTCCGCCTCCCAAAGTACTGGGATTACAAGCGTGCATCACCACGCCCAGCCAAAAATAATAATTTAAAAAAATAGGGCTGGGGTTGTAGCTTGGAGGTAGAATGCCCCTGAGTTCAATCCTCAGTAACAAACACACACACACACACACACACACACACACAAATTAATTTTAATAAAGGTATGAGTAGTTGACATCTATGAAAGTGAATCTCAATTACATGTTAATATTTTCAAATCTCCATAAATATTTATTGAAAACTTATTATGTATAAGACACTGTACTAGGTGATAGGGAAAATACAATGATGATTAAAAACTATGCTTATCCCCAAGATGTTTAAACTCTGGTGGAGAACTGATGAAACTGGCCATTTCTAAAAGCTGTGAACACATCAAGACTGTTGAGCCCTAGAAACTGTTAAAATGTTTGCATTTAATGGCCTCTTTCTTTTTTTTTTTTTTTGTGAACCGGGGATTGAACCCAGGGGCGTTCTACCTCCGCGCTACACCCCCGGCCCTATTTTTTATACGTTATTTTGAAACCGGGTCTCACGAAGTTGCGGAAGCCTCACTAAGTAGAAAGAGAGGGAAAGAGACAGGGAGAGACAGAGAGAGAGCTGAGGCTGGCTGCGAACCCGGATCCTCCGGTCTCCGCCTCCCAAAGTACTGGGATTACAAGCATGCGCCACCACGCCCGGCAGTGGCCTCTTTCTTAAAATCTACTGGGTAATTTAACTTGAGTATGAATATACAAAAAAAGCTTCTAAGAAGAAATAGTACAAGCCAGGCATGGTGGTGCATGCCTATAATCTCAGTACTTGGGAGGCTGAGATAGGAGGACAGCAGGTTCGTGGCCAGCCTCAGCAACTTGGGCCCTCAGCAATTTAGTGAGACCCTGTTTCAAAATTAAAAAATATAAATAGGGCTGGGGATGTAAGCTCAGAGGTAGAATGCTCCTCAGTTCAATCGCCAGTAACACACACACACACACACACACATACACACACACACACGAAAGACAGAAAGAGTACATATTAAGAGCTTAAAATATATTCAATCTTCATTTGACAATTTTTAGGGTTTTTATAATACATACTTATTTTAATTGACACATAGTGTGTATGTGTGTGTGTGTGTATGTGTGTGTCTGCGTGTGTGACCGTGTGTGTGTCTGTGTGTTACTGGGGATTGAACCCAGGGGTATTCTATGTGAGCTACATCCCCAGGCCTTTTTATTTTTATTTTATTTATTTTTAGGGGGTACTGAGGATTGAACCCAGGGGCATTCTGCCTCTGAGGGACACCCCAAAGCCCTATTTTATTTTATTTTTTTACTTTGAAACAGGGTCTCAGTAAGTTGTGGGGGGACTCACTAAGTTGCTGAGGCTGGCTGCGAACCCACAATGTTTGAGGTGACAGATATGCCAGTTACCCTACACATATACATGTAATAATATAGCACATGTCAGCTGGGTGTAGTGGCGTACGCCTATAATCCCAGTACTTGGGAGGCTGAGATGTGGGGATTGCAGGTTTGCGGTCAATGTGTGGTAACTTGGCAAGTCCTTGTTTCAAAATAAAAAATAAAAGCTAGGTGTGATGGCTGGGATAATCACATCTATAATCTCAGTCTTGGGAGACTGAGACAGGAGGATTGTGGTTCGCAGCCCCCTGGGTTCAATCCCCAGTAACACACACACACATGCACACACACACGCGCACACACACACACACACAGAGTACATGTATTAAAAAAAGGTACATGTATTGAAAAAAATAGCCGGTTGTAGTGGCACACACCTGTAATCCCAGTACTTGGGAGGCTGAAACAGGAGATTGCAGGTTCAAAGCCAGCCTCAGCAACTTAGTGAGACCCTGTTTCAAAATAAAAATAGGGCTGGGGGTGTAGCTCAGAGGTAGAATGCCCCTGGGTTCAATCCCCAGTGCTCCCCACCCCCAAAAAAGGAAAGAAAGAACAAACCTGAGATGCATATAGGGGCTGAGTTGTAGCTCAGTGGTACAATACTTGCCTAGCATGTGGGAGGCCCCAGGTTCAATCCTCAGTGCCACAAAAAAGAAAAAAGATGTCGGGCGAGGTGGCGCACGCTTGTAATCCCAGTACTTGGGAGGCTGAGACAGGAGAATCACAGGTTCGTGGTCAGCCTCAGCTACTTAAGGAGGCCCTCTGCAATTTAGTAAGACCTTGTTTCAAAATAAAGAATGAAAAATAGGGCTGGGGGTGTAGCTCGGAAGTAGAATGCCCCTGGGTTCAATCCTCAGTACTGAAACAAAAAGAAAGAAAAAGAAAAAGAAAAAAGATACATATATAACTTATAATTATGCTGATAGTTGATATTATTGTTTTATTGTGTATTTAATCAATGTTCCTGACCTTTGTAAATCAGCCAGTGTATCATAGATCCTATTATTTATTGGTCCTGTGTTCTTTTTGGATTATTCTGAGAAGTCTGAAGGCCTAACCCGACTGTAAGTAAAGACTTCACAAATCATTTTTGCGAAGTTCCACATTCAATGTATAATCACTCTACAGGGTCTTTGTTATAATTAAGTACAAGGGAATTTCCTCAAAAGCCTACCCTTTCCTGGTATCGTCTTTCAAAGAAAGCCATGTCATCCTCTTCAGGCCTCCTTAAGGAAGAAACTTGACTACTTGTACCTACTAACACAGAAAAATATATATAAGTAATGATATATTTATAGCATTATATATTCCCCTAAAATTGAAAAAGAAACCAAACAAAAAGAAAACTTTCTTCCCGCCAAGAAATAATGTTTCATTTTCCAAACCAGAAATAGTCTAAATGGCCCTAATACCGAATTCTTCTTAGAAAGAGTGGCATCAAGCCGGGCGTGGTGGTGCACGCTTGTAATCCCAGTACTTGGGAGGCGGAGACCAGAGGATCAGGGTTCGCGGCCAGCCTCAGCTCTCTCTCTCTCTCTCTCTCTCTCTCTCTCTCTCTTTCTCTCTCTCTACTTAGTGAGGCCCTCCACAACTTCGTGAGACCCAGTTTCAAAATAAAGGATAAAAA